>KN476620.1:28497-47800 GCA_000787095.1 Periophthalmodon schlosseri
TATGATCCAACAGTGCCACACTATTCATGTGTAAAGACCTTTGAGTCGTAGCTGAAGCCGCTGTCCGGTGTGGACGCCAGCGTCTCAGGTGGGGAGCAGCGGACGGAGCCGGAACTGGAGGAGGAGGAGCTGATGGAGCAGGAGGAGGCAGAGCTACAGCAGAGGATCAGATAGTTCCTCCACAGACCCATAA
Organism: Periophthalmodon schlosseri; assembly: GCA_000787095.1. Taxonomy (NCBI): domain Eukaryota; kingdom Metazoa; phylum Chordata; class Actinopteri; order Gobiiformes; family Gobiidae; genus Periophthalmodon; species Periophthalmodon schlosseri. The sequence continues at coordinate 28,691 of KN476620.1, forward strand.
ACGAATCACTGCTGTTCAGAGTGTTCACCTTCTTCGCATTAATGGGGCTGCTGCAGCAGTACAAGAAGAGGTCCTAGATTATCACTGTCCAGGGCTGTAAATCTATACTTTGCCAAATACATACTTTATGTCGATTTGTGGGGACAGCAGCTGCAGGCGCGTGTATGCAAACATCCATGCATAGTTGATGGCAGTGGGACAGTGTTTGGGCAGGTGCTCCTGCCGCAGGTAGCTGGAGAAGCTGATGACCCAGGGGTCCTGGCCCTGAGTGACATGAGCAAATACCCAAATGTGGGAGGGGCTGATCACATCAAACTGGTGGCTGATGGGTGATGAAGTCCACTCTGCTAGAGTCTGTAGATCAATGCCACTAGGGCAATACAGGAGATTTGTCTAAGGAGATACAAGTATATAAGTTAAGTTAGTTGTTTTTTTTTTTTATATATTTTTTTAAGTTTAATCAAAGCAAATATACCTGATCAGCTCCTGTGAGGTGAATGAAACTCTCTAACACTGGAGCGCTCAGTCTGTCCATCACATCAATGGCTAGCTCCTCATCTCCCTAGATGAAATGCATGGTTGGTATTATGATGTTATAATCAAGTTTTCTTGATTAAAGCGAATTTTGTCAAATGCATACCTTGCTGAGGCCCAGGGCTGTGTGCAGCGCCCTAACTTCTCTGAGCACGTTCACAGCCAGTCGTCGTGTGGCTGGCCTACAGCTGCAGAGGACCACCAGTGCTAGCCCCTCCACCACATGCAGCACTCCCAGAGGGTTGCTCCGGTCCAGGGAAAGGGAGTGTCTGTTGCCTGAGCTCTGTTAAAGACAATGCACTTAAAAACATCATCTCCACTGTAATAAAGGTCCTGAACAATATAGTTCAAAAAGAAACCATGCACTGTATTTGTTTTGAAGGAACCTGGAACTTATAATCTATTTTACTGTGTGCTAACAAATACCTAAATAGCTAGACCCCACACTTACTTTGACCTGAGCATCATGGCCCTTGTTGCCGCTCTGCACTGCTTGTTTCCATTGGCTGATGAGCTGTAGGAGCATCTTCACAGCGTTGTCCAACAGAGAGGGGTGTACGTCTGTCACTTCCCGGACAATAAAGTAAGCGAACCCTGAGAGCACGTCCTCGCGCCACTCTGGGAAGTCCACCATGAGAGCCTGCAGAGTGGTGAAAGCAAGTCCACGGAGCTCCTCATCCATGTGTATAGTCAGCCTGGTGATGGAGAGAAGACAATATTAAATTACATTACATTTGGTGGCAATAAAGGAGAGGAGAGTGGTTAAGTTAATGCGGATATTACTTTGCAAGGAGCTCAATGAGGTCTTGTCTGTTCATGCCGTCTGGTATTAGTCGAGGAATGGCAGCAACACATGTGCGGAACAGATCGATCTTTGGTTTCCTCTCTCCCCTAAAAACAATGAAAAACACAAATGAGTAAATTACAAATACATTATTTATGCTCAACATGGCATAATCAGTTGAGTTCATGTGACATCACATCATCGTGACACTGAGATGGAAGGCCGCTCAGAATACTATAGCAGAATTTACCTTTTAATCTGGTTTTATCTTAATATCTCAGTAATTACACTGCCTTTCAACATGAAACACTAAAAGGTGCAAATATCACCCAAAAGGAATTTAAATATATTTTCCCAATTTTTGTGGAAAATATATATAAATGAACATGAAATTGGCATATTAGATATGCGTTTATAATATACTAGGGTCCTTAACTCCTCATAAGTCTACATACGTGATCATGTCCTCTGGCTCCTTGTTGGACAGCTGAACACTGGTCATACTCATAGAGCGCCCCACTTCTTTGTCCAGATGTCTCAGGATGTTGTCCAAGGCCTTTCTGACTTGAGGATAGTAAAGTGACATCCCTGCAAAAATATGTCAGTTATCAAACTCAAATACAATCAACATATTAAAAAACTAACATGGATAAATATATAACCTGGGTTTCTGCATACCTATAACCTTTGCTTCTTCATCTGTGAGTGTGGTGTTGAGGAAGATCTTCTTGACCCGCAAAGTGTTGCCCGACGGCATGATAATCCCAGTCGTGGGCATTGGGGGCTCTCCATCTTTCTGCTGTAAACTGTCTGCTATGACCAAGAAGGCTCGCAAACCAATGTTCATTCTCTGCAAGACAAAAGCTGATGAGCGGAAGTAAGTGAATGAGATGACTATTAAACTTAGATCTTTACCTCTGGATTGATGGTGAATGTTTTGTGAGACTTGCCCACACACAGGAGATCGTAGATAATCTCCTTCATTGCAAAGTCCAGTCTTTCCTGTGAGAAAACAAATTAAATCACATAACTTGCACAGAATAAATAAAAATAGAAAGCAAATAACAACAGCCTGCAACTACACAGCCTTAAATGTCTGTGTTCTTAAAATACAATTTTGTATGTTTTGACAAAAATCTATTTTTAGTTCAATTCAGCTAAAATTAAGCCTCACACTTGCAATCATAGATCATAATAAAATAGTCACACAAAGCACAAAGTGTGGCACAAACCTGAGCTATAAACTGGATGATCTTGACAAAAATGTTGAGGGGAGTGTCTCTGGGCACCACACTCCGGGATCCTTTGGGGAAAAGTGCTGAAACGATGCTGAGGAGTCGACTACAAAGTACAGTACATTTTTTAGAGTGCAATAAAAACATTCATTTGTTACTAGATATTTTTAGCTCACTAATAATAAGTATCCCACCTCTGTGTGACTGTGTTGCTCTCACACTTGATCCGGATGATGTAAACCCACAGCAGTCTGTAGAGGGACTCCAGTGCTACACGTGACATTTTAGGGTCTTTGTTCTGAAAATTAGATTACACATTTGTGAGTGGCTGGATCTGGGTACGAAGTCAAATACTCACGGGCGTACAATGACCATTAACATTTTATTCTAACACATTCAATCATGAACCACACACACAATGTTTACAGTGTAGCTACTGAATCAGCAGTTAGGATACTCCAGCATAACATGTATACAATATTGCCACCAAATACATAAAAAAAAACCCCGAAAAACATCACATTTCAAAGCAAAATTATCTTTGAATAAACTAACAAAACATATACATAGATACCGGTAAGTCCAAAGCATCTTATGAAGGACGTCAAGTTAATTAAATCCAGCCTTCTAACAATTACCACACATCAAAATATGGCACCAATCTACTGAGTAAATCTCAACATAGCAGTGACATTAGCATCTAGAATAACTGATTCAAAGCACTATACAACATTATGTATGAATGGGAGGTTTACTACAACAACGCACACAAAGTACATATGTCTAATTTAAAGATGTACTATGCAACCTTTCTGTTGGAGGATCAGCCATCTTCACTTCCTCATGGAAAAGTTATTGCTTTTCCTTGAATGGTCCATAGGATGTCATTAAACTTAATTCCATGGATAGAAGCAGGTTATGCCACTAGGCCAAGTTCCAGGTCTGATCACAGTTAGAAAACATGTTTTTCAAGGCATTTTTGAGTGATAAAAACACAATAAATGCAAGACATTTCCATGAAGCCAAGCAAGTGGCAGACCCCCTATGAGAAAAGTAAGAGTGCCCATTTAACACTATAAATTGAAGTCACAATTATTTCACTTGTATAGCAACATAAAGTAACTCTTCCCCAGTTTCAATTAAATATACAAAAAAGGAACTCAAAAACTGAATCACCAAAAACATAACCAAACTGACCACAAAACTGACAGCATCACCAGCTACTATAGTCAGCATATTCTCTTCCGCAACAAACAGCCATGTACTACCCATTAACCACAGAGGCAGAGCAGGGCTGATCCTAGTCCTGATCATTTGACCTAAGGGAACAGCCAGGCACCTGACGGACACCAAAAAACTCACCTGCAGCGTCTCAATCTGCTTTCGGATGCTGTTGTTAGAAGGCATCTGGAGCAAGTCAATGCAAGAAAAAAGATCAAATGACAGAAGACAAAAGACGTAGGGAGATGGACAAATTCAAGTTAAAAACACACAAAAATATAAACTTATTTGGTGGGAGGAAAGGGCTAACTGTTGTCTTGGCAGTGTAAAGAAATTTCTTAAACATGCCACCACTGGAAATTAACTAGTGGATTTAGGTGGCATGGGACTACAACATTTGGTATACAGCATTATAGCTATATGAGTGTTAGTCAGGTGATAAACAATATGCGTGTGTGAGTGAGGTTGATAAATGAAAAGGAACAGACACAGAAGACAAGGACAGAAAATTGAAGAAAAGGAAATAAAAATTAAACCAAAATCAAAGCTGATACGCAGCAACACCAACACCGATTTGGAACCACAAAGAATAGGCCTACCAAAACATTTCAGCCATATGGGGATCTAGCTGAATGTGTTATAAATATTAATGCACATCATTTTAATTCAAATGTTAATACTATGTTGCTAGCCAATTGTAACTGTATAAGTACCAGTATATTTGTACATATTGATATAAGCCAAATTAAAGCAGATCCATCATATGGTTAAAACAAAATCAACAATTAACCCTGAGCTGCTGCAATCATTACTTCACAAAAGTCTCACAAGCCCACAACATGATTTTCAAATTTACCACGGATTGTTTTAAAAATGGAATATGCTTAAATGTAAGACAACCATTCAGAAAGCTTCAGAAATCAACATCACAAACACGGAAATTTATCCACTCAATGATCAGAGCCCACAAGGGGAAAATCAATGCAGGATGGGAAGAGGGTGGTTAAGTTACTCGGCCAGTCAATGGGTGATTCAATCACTCAGTCTGGTTCATGATCAGGGAGAGAGCAGGAGAGGCTTGATCCGGTTTAAAGGAGTCACAGACTGGAGCTGAACAGCACTTGATATAACGTCACACTCAAAACAATATTGTCATCAATTGTTTTTGGGAAATGGCTTTTCAGTGGGCCTGCACTGCATCTATTGTAAATTGATCACTATACAACACTGCATAAATGCATTATACACATTACACACACGAAATTTAATTTACTATCACTATGACGATTTCATCTTATTTTTATTGACAGAACAGGCAAATGGCCATGTTTGTTTACAACTATTTAGAAATGTAATATTGCAAATTGTTACATGTTTATAATGTAAGGATTAAACAACGAGGAGCATTATGCTGCTTTAACGGACTGACGCAGAGACTAGAACACAACACCGCGCAGCAGATTGTTAAAATGTCTAACGCACTGCTCCTCACTGTTTAATGTGCTTATACCATGGTCCCACAAACTGAAAATGGTTCACTTTTGAGTCTGACAGCCTTTTAGCCGTCTCTGGATGTTCAAGGCATTAGTCATTTCTGTTTTAACTGAAGCTAGTCCCTCCTAACAGTAGTTCATTTGTTTACCCGTTGGTATGGTGATAATTACTGTTCTATATCACGATGCAGAGTTTAACTGTTGCCTGACTACCTGTGCGGTTATAAAAAAAAAAAAATAAATATGCACGGCAGTTAGCATTAGAATTTTCATTGACCATGGTATAATCTTACATAATATAGCCAAAGTAGAAAGTTTGAAAGTTTGAATTGTATTAAAGAAAGTCATATCGTTGTACATTCATAATGCTGAGGATGTGATTTTTCCTCTTAAGACAACAAAAACTCCTTTATAGCCTTATCTAATCAAGTGCTATTCCTGTCCAGATCTGGTGTTTTATAATAAGAAGGAAAGTACATTATGATCTTCGACAGAGCCACGGAAAACACCATTGGAACTCAAGCTTTAATTTGTGTTTCTCACTGTGTCATTGCATTAAATCTGCCCCATTTTACACCATTTATAAACATACCTTTACAATCTGACTTGTTATGGAAACCAAAAATTTCTTAATAGTCATAAGACCTCTAAATGTTTCAAGTCATTTAGGAGCTAGTTTTGATATTCTAAAGTGTGCCCAGCTTTCATAACAATTATAAAACATATGCATCAGGCTGCTAGCTCATGAAAACATATGTACAGTCAAAAGCAAAGGAAGTATAGTCCTATTTAATTTATGTGTAATGTTTTGTTACTGGGCACTAGGAATATTTTAAAAGTCAGGTTTTGTGGGATAGAATGAACACCAATATAATTCAAAACCTAGTTTTAAAATTACACAAATTACACAATTTTTGTGATTGAATGGAGCAGTGATTGTAATTGTAATTGTAATGATTAGAATTCCATTACCTGCACGGCCATCTATCACTTTAAATGTTATATAGATCTTGCTCAATAGTGTTGAGTTATTACGAAGTGTTACCCAGACCTAAACTTTGGCCATGATTGTCCATCATTTGAATGGAGGTAAATGTTTGGAGGTACCTTGAGGTGTGAGAGGCAGTTCTGGAGGAAAATGTGCCAGTTGTTGAGAAAGAACTGCTTCTGACTGACACACAGCAGACAAGTCACCAGGGGATACAGCGCCTAAAGAAAATACAGAAATAATTGATTTTAAAAACAACAGGAATTCAGGCATCAAGGCCTGAGGTGTTGAGTGGAGGAGGAGGCATGAAAAAGTAATACCAAGGAATGCTTCTTCCGAGAGCTAAGGTCAAACGTCGTCTGATAAAGCATCTCCACAAAGTTTTTTAGACATGGTACATTCACTTCATTTTTCACCGCCTGGGAATGAAAGATACACTTTAACCAGCTCATTCACATTCAATATGATAACAGTTCAACTGAATATTTGTCATTTCTCACAGCAGCCACAGGGATGAGGATCTCCACGAAAAGGCCGGCCAATGCGTGCTTGATGTCCTTATCCTTGACCTCCAGGAAATACTGGGCGCACTCCTGAAAGGGCAACACCAAAAGATATACAAGTGTAGTAGTTAAATTTTAAGTTGTATCCATTTTAAATTTAAGGTGATAAAATGTATTTTAAAAAAGTTAAGTAAAAATGTATCTAAAAAATAAAAATGTAATGGTACAAAATTATTGAATGGTGAAGATGGTCACCTACTAAAAGTGTAGCAGTTTTGTTCATGGTAATTATAATTATGATAATGTTTCTTCTCAGAATAGAGTAATTTCAAACTTGTGACATGCCTATGGGCCACCAGAGTGTAAAGGGGGAACAATGAGAGCTCTAGCATGATGTATATCTTTACATGCTATTGCTCATTTTTAGCTGTTACAGAGAACCTGACATAACCAAAGAATTCATGGAAAAGGGTATCTATAATCTAACCTGTCTCACACCAGACTGATATGTGTAGCACTCTGACTTGAGTTTCTACATAACAATCAGAAAGTGCGGAACGTCATGACAAGTATTCAAGTATTTGAATCTGATTGGTCGAAGCGTCACAACAACAAGCCAAAAAATCAAACTTTTGTTACATCCAGCTGAGAGAAAACCACAGACATCTTCCCTGTCCACAAATGCACAAACCACTTACCTTTTGCATGTTTTTCACAAAGTAGTCTGTATTGACGCTAAAATAGGCTGAAGTACGTCTGTCGGCGTTGCAATGTTTGTTTTGGTTCGTTTGGGCTCTTGGCCTTTGGCTTCCGCACAAACCTCAATGCTGCTCTGTGATTGGTCTGCCTGCCTGATTAACCTTACAGTGAGAGTCTCTCAAGATGGATTCTCATGAGTCTGTGAACTCTTAAATCTGCTTTATTAGTAACTTATTATTTCTATCATTTCTGTATTTCTTAAATACAAGCGGTTAAAGAGAAAAGTTTTATTTCATTTACTTCGCTTTTAACCCAGACTCAAAAAAAAAAAAAAATAGTACTCTAGCAGATCTTTCATCATTACCCATCAGGCCATGATGAGTAATGAGCAAGTGATAAACTACACTGCTAAACATACACATAATCTATAATCCATAATCAATAATAAACATGATGGAAAGATACTGGGACAGAGAGCACAATGACATTACTTTACCTGCATAAATTGAAAAGACGCCTCAAAATCCTCCACAGGGTACATTTTAACCCGGAAGAACTTCATGCCCATAATTAGGCTGATGATGCTTTGGACGATGTACGGGCTCTGCTCCTTCTGCCTCAGCTCCTTCAACTCTGTGATGAATTTCTTTCTAACAGCCTGAAACCTGCAGAAAAATATACATCTCATCCCTTTGTAAGACAATAGTGCACATTGAGGGAGAATATATCTTTTTCAATCTTTCTATTATTTTTACAGTGGTCATAATGAAAAAAAGCTAAACATATAAGAATTGTTAGTGGCTACTAATATTTGCATGTAAATATATTGTTTAGATTAGAAGAATATTATATGCTTACTTTGACTGTGTAAGGACTCCAATGACCTCTGCATACAGATCTGCAATGATGTGCACATTGCCAGTGTTGGGCCCACAGTAACTGTCAATAGATAAGATAAGGAGATATTATTGACTGTAACAAAGTCACAGTTCAAGTACCCATTCATAAACTACAACATTAAACTGTGAGACAAGTGGTATTGGTGGTACTTTTCTTTGGGTTTAGTTTATTTTTGAGATTTTATTTTTCATAATTCTGTTTTAGAGCTACTTCAGTTGAGGTTTCTCCTGGTTTCAATTTGGTTTGAACCTGTTTTTGTGGTCTTCAGCCTAGTTTCAACCCAACATAGTCCTGGGCCTGGTTTGGTTTACATAAATGTGGCTTAGGGTGTGTTCAAACTTGCACATACAACTCATCAAAATTTGGACTAAACTGGGAATAAGCCTGGAACTAAACCTGGATTAGAGGAGGATAAAACCAGGAGCAAACCAAGTCTACATAGGGACAAAACTGCTTTCAAACATGTGCACCCTTAGTCTGCGTTAGGCCTGGTTCAGTCCCACATTAATTCTAGATAAATTTGTGTTTAGTCTTTGTTTATTCCAAGTTTCATTCTCGTTTAGACATTTTACAACATTTTGCAAACACTCAAGTTTGCAAGATTGAAACACCCCACTTAGACAGACTTAGGTCAATGATTTTTTTCAGTCATCAAGGTCTTTTATCTGTCCATCAACCATGTGTGAGCAGAGCCAAATACTTACCCCTCTTTATGTTTAAAGTGCTTAAATGCCAGGTTCAGGACTTCATGTACTAAACCATCTGGCACTGGGTGAAGAGGAATCTGTGACGTAAACACACAGTCATTAGTCTTATTTGAAGCACTGATAGCATTCTTGCTTTTTCTTAGCTCCCATTCATTACTTCCCCACAACAGTAGCAAAGCCAAGGACAACTTAGCTCGAGTCTCCCAGGACCACTCCTAGTTCAAATACATAGCTGGATTTGAACATTCAGAGGCTGCACAGTTGGATGTTGGTGTACTGCCACCATGTTTGTTTACTGTGAGCTCTCAGGGGAGGAACCTCTCTAATAACTGCAATTCATTTATGGACTGTGGCAATTTACAAATGAAGAACACTACTACTGCACACCTATGTAAAGAAACTAAATACTGCAGCCTCTGTGGCACATTTATAGAACTTAGAAAGAACATAGGCATCTCTTGAAATAAAAAAAAAAAACAAACTGTCACACAATATATATAAAAAACAATGGCTTTTAATGTAATTTACAGTAAAAATGCATAATTTTGAAATAAGATATTCATTTTTATAGTGTTGTAATGTGTAATTAAAATGCCAATCCAATACTAGACGGTTTGAATGTAGTAGGTAGATGCATGTACTTTTGATGTTGTTTGATGTTATATCTCCCCTTAACGTCACATTGTGCTGAATAAGATAGTGTCACTATCAGGCTGCACAGGTGTAGGCCTCACACCAGGAAGTATTTATAGAACACAAAGTGCACTGTCACTTACCTGTTTTAGTACTTCAACAGAGACTAAACAAAATATGAAATCTATGGCTAAGTCTCTCCGCTCCAAAAGGTAATCTTTGTCCCGATGCTGTTCATCTCTAAGAGAAGAAAACATTATTTCAGCCACATCCACAGACTCAGAGAGTGCTGAGTGCAAAGAAAGCCTCACCCTTTGGACTTGGTGCTGGCACGAGGCCTGTACTCGTAAGACTCGTCTTCGGTGCCGCTCTGCCGCCGGTACCAGTCGAACAGTGTGCGCAGAAGGGAGGGCAAACAGTGCTCTGCTATTGAGCTCATAGAGCTTATTAACTGGAAACAACACACACATTTGAGCATTAATATATAACGTAACCTCAAGCCTCATTTTTTACCAATGATAATGACATCTCTCTTCATGTTATACAACGCCTAGCAAAGAATACATTTGTGATCACTAATGTATAAAGCTAGGCCTGTCACAATAACAAGTGTGATATATTGTGAAGTAAATATAGGCGATAAACAATGATATTGAAACCAAACCATAAAGTAGAAATATCCCCCAAAAAGTATTCTAAATATAAAATATTGTAAAAATATTAAATAGAATAAAATATCTGCAATAAATAAATAACAGAATGCAACACTTAAAAGTAGTTATTTTCTGTATATATCATGAGTCATAGAAGTTCATAATTCAGCTCTCAAAAGCTCTAATCTCATCATAGTACAGAAAAAAAAATATTTCCTACTGGTACAAAGAAGTTCCCATGATAAATACTGACCCCTGAAAAATTATTGTTCCATTTATCATGTATTAGACGATAAATAATATATTGTCTTATCGTGACAGGCATGTACAGAATGAATTAAAGTACAACATATCTACTAATATAACACAATACGGCAAAACTCCGTCCTGACCTCTGAAGTTGTGAAATGCAATTATAAACTCATTGCCATGGCGCAAACCTATTCCTCACTTTAATGCATGCCTAGCATCCTAATTATTCACCACTGGTTAAAATTAACCAGTTCTATTTTTCACATTTTAAGGACACTAAAAATGTGGTACAATGCCTTTAATTGCACAAATTATGTTGTCAGCATGTCCCTTTAAATATAAACGCTGCAATTAAACCTGTGACAAATCAGGCCTTTCACACGCCCCATTTACTCTGCAGTTATCTACTCCAATGACCAGCACAGTGCCTTGTCTGTGACGACTAAGTATGGTCCATCAGGGGCTATGTGCATCACACAAGAGGCACGAGTCGATACATAAAACATGCAGACTGTCCAGAGCATATCAACTATTAAACTGAACCTGCGATGTGTTTAAAGGAGAGGGGAGGATGATGGATGTAAGGCAGAAGGAGTTATGCAAGCGCTGCCTTTGCCCTTATGCTGCCAGACGAAGCCCGACCAGAGCCCAATGCTGATATAGTGCCTGGGATGACACAGCACTTCTCCCGTCCTCTCACTTTTGCACTCTCCAGACCCATTTGGGCTGCCTCACTCACAAAGGGACAGCTGGATCTATAGCGCCATCTCCTCACTGGCTTTGTATTGTGCTGAACAAAGCAGTATGCAGCACGCACTCCTTTTGTGTGGAGTTCTGTGTAACTGCCACAAATGAGGGGCTGGGGACAGGAGACTGAGTGGGGGATTGATTGGGAGGAGCCGCCCGGCTGAATAAGCTCAATACATGGTGTACACCAGTGTGATTTACCTGGTCAAATTGTGCATCTTCCCCTCTCTGAAGGGATCGGGAAAGGGGCTTCTCCTGTGAGGGACAGAAAAAAAAAGAGATTGAAGTCATAGTGTAGAGCAGGTACTATGTGAAAAAGAATACTGCTGTCAAATGCTACAGCCAACAATGAGATACCATTTGAAAGTAGAGTGATAAAAAGTAGTTTATAATATTGAGGGTTTTTGTTTTTTTTGTAATTAAAAAAAAAACATTGAATTTATCACAATGGATGAAGGAGATCAATTCATTTAAAAAGTAGTATGCTGATGTTCAAATGGAAGCAAATATTACAGGAAATTGACATGGTAACCTTATAAGCAATACTTTATCAGTCTGACTCATGCCAAGTTGCCACACCAGTGTCCAAAGGTACAAAGTGCATAAATTGCACATACCAGTGGTTCAGCCATGACCATCTCGATCTTCTTCTCCGCCAGCACAGCAAATTCTGCGAACAGGCTCTTGATGACGAACTCGCCCGGTTTGAGCTCGGGGTCGATGGTGATGCTCGACATGGCGGCGATGTGCTGCTTGTCCCAAGACAGAGGAGTGACCGAGGCGGGTGCACGGCGTCTACTGGTGCTGCTGCTGACTGGGGTAGAGGCTGCAGAGACAGGAGGAGAAGTGTTATAGTATTGCAAACACCAGGGAAGGAATCTTACTATTTCTCTAGTACAAGAAATTTGGTTATCAGGAGCAGGATGAGCCCTGTACATTTACATATGGCAGAAAGTATTTGGTATCCCATTCAAATCATGTAAACAAATACATGGACGAGTTTACATTTGGTGCTGGTGGACAGATTAAGCAAGATTAAGAGGGTGGTTTCATTCACAAAGGGAAAACATTATGAAGCCAATGCCCACCAAAGGAGTAACTTTCTGGTCACAACATAAAATGTGAATTGTTCATATGTTTGATTTAGGACCTATTGTTTCAGAAACTTTGACTGTCCAATAAGTTTCCTGTTTGAATAACATTCCTGTAAATTAGGTTTGTTTTTCTCATATTGATCAATCTTGATTATTTATTCATTCAATTTTTTTTCCTTTAAAAAAAAAAAAAGAAAAAAATGGCCTATATATTATTCATGAACAGAAACAAGACAGACAGAGCCATTTAACAAAAGCAATGTTCAATTTCTTCCTCCAAAGTCTGAACTCTGCTTCAGACCAGATGCTTTTAATGACAGAGGATTAGCTGTATTATTGACAATTAAAAATAAATTGAAATTGCCCAGCCCTATAAGGGTAAGCCCACAAAAATGTTGACAAACCAAACCAGTGACTGAACCAGGCCTTGTTACAGAAAGGTGTAACAAGCAGCTAATCACCAACATAAAAGTTTCTTTAGATTGTGGTGTGATGACTAAATTCTGGATCTGGGGCGTCCCAGACTGAGACTAGAACCAAGCACCCGCCGCACACTGACCCTTCATCCCGATCCCTCCCAGGAAAAGGCCTTGTTCTGCCGCTTCCTGGTTGTCACAGAAACACTCATGCACTCTGAATAGTGAATACCACCAAAGAGCATTCGAGCTGTACCAGAGAGGAGGGTAACAGCCACAGCAGCCATAAACTACTGAGGCAAAATGGGACAAATTTAGAATAACTATGACACCTATATTTGTGGCATTAACATCTACCCGTCTGGTTGAATATCCTGGTTAGGATTAAATATTTTTTGTAATACTGTCCAAGTGAAAAAAATGCATAAAATCTAATAAATGTAAATATATTTCCATGGCCCAACTTCAGACAGTACAGCAAATAATTACACAATTTACTTATCCATTTCTATATACTATATTTCTATTGATTTGTCTGGCATCATCATCTGTAATATGCATTTGCCAGCTGAATAACAGAGCTATTCAAATGTAGCAGAGTCTGTGACCTTGCTACCTGCAGCCTGAGCTTTGATGAAAAAATATCAATTATATAACAGGAGGAGATTAAACTGCTTGTGGATTGACAGTAGCACACAGTTAGCTTGTGTTAGCGCCAATGCTACTGCTCTGGTCCATGCTGTCACAGAGAAGGCTTTTCAAGCAGTTGCCCCTTTGTTTACTGTGCTCCACCAACACCCAGTGATGTCACACAGGCACAGGCAGCTACTCCCTCCAGACTGCTCCCACCTCTGTCTCGCAGCCTAGCTCTTGACACACAAACAAAAACATGAACATGCCATTTTCACTTTCAACAACTTTTAGGATAAAAGATTGTTTTGTTTTGGTTTTTTGGGGGGGGAGGGGGGCAAAATTAGGTAATTATCAAAATATAAACAAGATATTAATCATTCAGTTTTGAAACAGGAAAATGATTGTAGCATGTATTGTAGTTTACATTTCTCTACTTTTTGGGGTCATAAAAGTTTAATACATTTAGTATAACCATGAGGAATTTGCTATATATTCTAACATTGTCACTCCCTCCATGACCAGCTTTCTTCAGATACACCACCCAAATGGAAACCTGGACAATGACCATTTTAAGTAACTCTCAGACAGTGGTGACTCATCCATCATCTTAAGGTCACTTTTTTATTCAAACCCATTCAAAACGCAAGGCCTAAGCTTGCTTTGCTAAAATGTAAAAATGAAAGACTGTCAGTCTGGTGCTTTGGTGTCCTTGACTTTTAAGTTGCTGTGTGGAAATTGAAAAAAATCAGCAATCATTTTCAACAAGCAAAGATTTTAGGCATTTTCAGGCCTTTACTGACCATCTGAGTTGCTATATTGTTTATATTTGGTGCAATTTAAGTCACATGCTAGAGTACAGTAGCTTCATTGTCTGCCTTAGCTCCAGGAGGACTTCCAGTGGTTATAAGAACTACTTCCCTAGATGTGAGTGTCTTGAGACCTCACAGGGAAAGTTCAAGTTTGCAGCTAAAAAACAAAGCACTGGAGTATTACACAACTGTTAGCAGCCTAGTAAAAACAAAGGCCTCCCCAAAGCATGCTCTCCTCCCCATCAGGACAACAGGACAACCACACAGGGTCAGGAATGCACAGTGCGTATGGGACACTTTGGCTGAAGACAATAGAAGCACAGCCAATGCTTATGTGGCACGGCCATACTAACTCTGCCATTGTGTCTCAACATGCTCCAGCTTTGACAAGTTAGTACTAGCTCTTCATCATCACTTAAGAAGACTGGAAAATAAAACCGCATATTAGTGCATTTGTCTTGGTTTTTTTTGGGTTTTTTTTTTTTTTTACACAACTTAATTTGTGTCCTTATCTTCTTGTGAAGATTAAATTATGTGAGGACACAGTTAACAGTGGTCCAGAGTGGGAACTTTCTCCCAATTTGGCACTAACACTTCCTGGAGTCTTGTGAATACACGGGGGTTGCTCGGCAACCAGGCCCTGGCAAAGACCGGGCCCTGTCGTTGGTTTTACTTTTGAGGCGGATTAAGCAAATAAAATGCAAACTAGATTATGCATTAAAAGCGTGCCAGACAAATATTTACAGTGTATTTTTAAAAGGTATGGCTGCCATCTGAGCATTTGTTATTACATAAAGTTAGTTGGTCGCTCATTACAACAACGTGGCCTGATTGAGCTCCAGCAGAGGGGCAGGTCTCACAGGCTGCACCTCCTGCATCTGTGGATCTGTGATGTGCAGCAGGGGCTAATAACAGGCGGGAACCAGAAGATGGATCAATATCACAGAAACATTAGCTGCTCCAAAGGGAACAGAGGAGGTTTTAAAACGGGAGGAAACGCAGCCATGGAGGCCATGAGTGCAGCGCAGAAATGGATTTGTATTTTTCTGTCGACTGTATCAGTGAAACCTGAGTGTAATGAACATCAGAAGAAGCCACATTAAACGTGTACAAATGTACATCTGAGCATAAATCAATGATTGTACTTATGCATAAGGAGCTGATTTTAGCTTGTTTCTTCAATGCAAACATTGCAATGTTCTGGTGAATGCACAAAGTTTTTCCAGACAAAAAAACATGAGTACCCCTGCTGGGCTCAGGACAACCTCATCATCAGATGAAGGAGTGCATTATGGGTTGAATGCAAAAAAACAGGTGTACACTAATAAGACAAGTGAAAGTCTGTTAAGCCTCAACAGCTGGATTAAACTGTTCACTATTAACACTTCAGTTGTGCCAGACAGTTGATTATCAGTTTTTTAATTTTTTTAATTTTTGAGTACTTTGATTGCAGACTTGACTGTTGTCTGTCACCTGCAACACCAGACCTCAGCCTGTCCAAACAGACTGAACAAAATCTCTTTCCATTAATGAGCCACTCTTAAGAAAATATGATAAGATATCTGGGAGCAGGCATCACATCCAAGCATGTGCATTTACATCCTGTAGTCTGGATGGAGCAGATAAGTCTGGACTCAGAGTGGTATGTAAACATGAGCTACTCACAGCTGCTGCTCCATGACTTGAGCAGAGATTTGATGCTGATCTCAAAAAAGACAGAATCCTGCAGGCTCAGCATCGCTGCTATAAAGCTGGGCTCCACCAAAATGGACCAAGTGTTACTGGACGTCTGTGAGAATGATTCCACTCAAAAAAGTGCCCTGGTCAGTGGTCCCTGTGTGATGCTGCGGCCTCCACAGGTGCATCCCACACACAGGGGCTGCCGTCTGCTCCACCTGGATGCTGAGGATTGGACTGCACTGAAGAAGAGGAGCACGAGCATGGCTAGCACACTTAAACAAGTATTCCACCTAAGACGCGCCGTCTGCTCACGGGCCAATCCACTGAGTCCCTCATGGCCGAGGCAGATGTGCATGGGAACTTTGTCATTCTCTGGAAATCAGCAGTCAAACAGTTCACAACAAAAGTCTCAACAACATACGGCAATATTCCTCTTCCCTAACCTCCTGAGTGTGCCAGTCCTAGCCCACTAGCACTGTCAGCTCCCCCGCCTTCCAGCACTCTCTCACTCCCCATTCGCTCAGAGCAGCCCCTCCTCTCACAGCTCTGCTCCTCCCTAATGCCTCTGTTCTCTCAGAAAGAGAGCGCAACTCCCAACAGCAAATACAGCCAGCAGCCGAGTGGGGGGCGGTGATGTCATCAAAATGCTGCGAGTGTTCCCTGGCTTCTGTTCAGCGATGCAAACCCATGTCAGAGCCAACTGTGCTGCCTCTGCTGGCCTATCAAATGCACACTTCCTGAAAGCACCTCAGTTATACTGATGCGTCATCCTGACTGCAGCAGCACAAGGAAGGAAAGGGAGGATGCAAGGGACACTGTACCAGAGACTAAACTAAGCCAAAAGTTCTGCACTGTACACCGGTGCTTCAATAATGAAGAACACGTAGTAAGTCTAAATGGAACAGAGAATATAGGACAGTACAGGTTGCTCTGGTAGATGAAATCACTGATGATCTTTGTGTATTTGCTAAACTCAGTTCACACCCAGTGGAGTCACAGGCATTACATCACTGCTTTGTGGACATGCAGCACAGAGCTCAGTGTGTTTGAATATGAGACATAGCAGGTTCATCTTGTGTGTGCTTCTCTTAACACAGAGGCGCGTGACTTTCAAAGTCATCTGGACCCAAGCACAGGATCAGGTTTGTTAACACAATATTGTGTGGGGCATGGTACTAAGAGCTGCTTTGAGACAAACACTCTTTTGTCTCTCTGTGGTCTACTCTTCATCTCTCTCTCGCCCTCGGTCTTTCTCTCAGTCACATGTCCTTCACTACACAAGTTATGCAAAACCAGGCAGCGCTCACTGCAAATAAACAGGGCACAAGCACAAGCTTTGTCAGGCCTGCTGCTGCTGTTGCAGTGGAGTCTCCACACTCAAGGACAAGGAAAATGAATTCAGTTCCATTACATCTCAACATGTATCTGATTCTGAACAGTTTACATAATGCCTATTAGTTCATTTTAGTTTATTGAAAAATGTTATTGTTTTTGTAGTCCACTTGGTGCCCAAATAGTATGATTCTGTGAGAATAATTTGTTGCATTTTGGTAAAAATGTAGCATTTAAAGTGTTTACATTCTGCAAATGTTTAGATTTCAAATTAACGCTGTGTACTATTGAGGTTTTAACATTAAAACATTTGGCACAACAAGGGCCAGGGCCTCTATGCCCATTGTTTTGTGTTAAACAGATTTATTGTTTGAGGAATGCAAAAGAATTACAGTCAACATGAGTTCTGCCTGGAGCCATTGTCTTCAAGGTGACGCACGTACATGACTTCAAATGAACACGATTAGAGAGTGCACACATCCTGATCAAATAAACTCCTCTAAAATGTATGAACAAGGTCAGCTATAGAAGCCCATTCACAAGCTCTCAGCTCTGATTGACCCAAGAGCATCAGTGCTGTCGACATGGAGCAGAGGGCCCTCCTCAAAGCCTGCAGACTGGAGCATGCATTTCCTGTCCTGGGCTGCTCTCAAGGGCACGGGTGGGAACAATAATCGATGGAGCTGTAATCCAATCCCCGACCTCCTCCTGGAGCCTGAGCCGTCGAGGACACAACATTTGCATCCATCGCAGCACAATCAGTACACAGCTCACCTCACGTCAACACTACTTTCAGAACAGAAATAATTAGGGATGTCACACATGTTTACAATTGTCAAGAAGAGAGAACTCCTTAATTATCTTTTTTCATTGTGTTGTACATCTGAACATATTCAACATTCAGTGACTAGCTGAACTGAACTGTTCTTATAATTAAAATTCTACCATATACAACATATTGAAATTTAATTTTAAATATAGTATTTTACAATAAGTTGTTGTAACAATCCTATTCAATGCTCTTACTTGTTTAGGATTTATGTCCATAATCACAACTGATAATAAATGGTGTATCCAGAGGTCTCCTACGTAATCCTAGAGCCACTAATTGACTTTTTCCTCAGTCACTGTAAGCACTTTTTTTAGTGGATGTTTTGTCCGCATTCACACTTGGTTCTCTTCAAAGGCCTTCTCCCGCCTGTTCGCAAAAGGTGAAACTCATTTTGGACAGTCAAGCTGAAGTCTATGTCCCACTGGAATAACTCTGCAGCCAACTAAGCGAATCTGAATGAAAACTCTTATCGCCAGCACTGAAAGGTCAGCTCATTAGTCAAACCACATCTTTAAATTAAATGTCTCAGAGTTTTGTCAACTGTAACAAAACATTGCGTCATTGTGCAAATTATCTGTCCCTTTCTGTAAAAGTAGCAACAGTTACTTTCAGCCTAGTTGTCCTTAAATAAATCTTCAGGATTACACGTATGAATTTGGTTACATGCTCTGTAACACTCCTAAGTAAAACTTAATAGAACCTGCTGCACCCATTAACTAAATAATCTCCCACTGAAGCCTCTCCCAGCAGTCAGCTGCACATCAGTAATTAGCTGCCATCTCTGAGTTCCTGTGAAGACTAATGACTGAGAGAAAACAGTAACCACCTCAAAAGCCAAAGCAGCCTGTGGCAGTTCTGCAGCTGGGAGTGGCCCGGAGACAGGGATAGGGCTGGGTACCGTTTGATTTAAAAAAAAAATACCAGTACTTTAATGATGTCTGCTTTTTGATACCGGTTCCTGAACG
>KN476622.1:0-20219 GCA_000787095.1 Periophthalmodon schlosseri
CCATATTTACACTTACAAGTAAACAAGCATTCAAAACACATCAACGTTCATTCAATCCTACTTTGACAAATATTAGATTTGGACTTAAATATTATACTATACTATTAGACAGGGGATATTCAAATAAAAGGCCTATCATCATCATCAATAGTTCCGTTGTTCCCGATATACCAACGAAGAAAGCTGCTTTTTAACTAATCAATTTGGATGTAATGTAAGCCTGATTTCTAGTAACCAATCTTGAAATTATAGCAGCTGTTATTAGGTTGCATTTACAAATAACATGGCCAAGGAAGCTCCACCAGTGATGGAGAAAAGGGAAAACATTTGCTGAGGAAATTTGAGTACTAAAGGTTGACAGCCACCTCAAATATTCACACACTCACACATAACAATACAGAAAGCTCACTCATTCTCAACAGTAACCACTACAAGGTTTCTACCATTTAAGGGGGTATTCCATGAAGCGAACTAAAGCGAAAGCCTGTCTTATTTTTGGGAAGGCTTGTCAAATCCTCAGTTACGTTCCATCAAAGTGACTAACCAGAGTTGGCGCTGATTTGCACCCGGGTACAAAACTGGTCGGAACAGGCCAATTGTCAAGATTTTAGCTTTGTCTCCAAAAATATTTCAGGACACGCACCCACTCATCTGTCTTAGATCACTTCTCTCTGTCTGAATATAGTTTAGAAATTACTATTGAGTCAGCGTGTCGTATGAGACTTTTAATGACCACCAGCCGCCTGCTCCTATGCACTAGACACACGTGTGGACGCTGCACTAGTCAAAAAGCCACAAATTATATAAACGCTTATATGCATTATTTCATTAAAATAATTTTGCACATGCGGCTGTTGTGAGGTGCACTGCAACTTTTGCGCATAGACACAGGCGCTGGTTTGGACTCTACGGATAAGCTGATTTTCAAGAGGTTCTCGCTATGCGCTCCTTCATTACGGCTCTCACCTTCCACCGTCTCTTGTTCCCTGTCAAACCCAAACCGCACACACGTATGCGCCGATTTGACTGGTCAATTCTCGTTACATGCAAATAGTTCCGTTACAGCTTTACTTCTACGTGTGGAGCTTGTTCCGCTGTGCGTAAGTCTACCGCGCGCTGGGAATGGGGTCGGGCAACCTCGTTCTCCGCATTAACTTGGCTACGCACAACGCAACAGCCTCCTCTGCCCGCAAAGCAACCAAGAGAGAAGGAAGTCGCGTCTTTCCTCTCGTTCCTCGGATTAGAATGAACGGAAAAGTTCGTCTCTCTAATTAAGCTATTGTCCACGCACACTCTCGCTCCTCTCTCGTTTAGTCAGATCATAAAAATATCACACTTTAAGATTATTTTCAGTGATATTGCTGCTCCATTGAGCTGGCCTCCTCTGAATCACCGGCAGCGCACACATCGCGGGTTAAACTTCAGGCCTGAATTACCTTTGGTTAGACCCAGGCTTATTTCTTTCATGGAACGACTTGAGGCTTGAGATGCAGATGGAGCCAGTTTCAGCTCAGGATTTCAGTATAAGCCTAGATTTGCTAAGCGACTTTGATGGAAGAC
The DNA here is from genome assembly GCA_000787095.1 of Periophthalmodon schlosseri. Lineage (NCBI taxonomy): Eukaryota > Metazoa > Chordata > Actinopteri > Gobiiformes > Gobiidae > Periophthalmodon > Periophthalmodon schlosseri. The sequence goes on from KN476622.1 coordinate 1,561, forward strand.
CCCCATTGTCACACCCACTGCAGAGCACTCTTGGCATGATTACATATACCAGTCCTGCATATAGGTAAACGACTTACCAACATGCCAAAGTGGACTGGCAGAAGAAATACGGTATTAGACAATTATACTTTGTGCTTCTGTTGTAAACTGGACAATAAGTAACAGAAAGTTTTAAGTGAGAAGTTAAAAACGTTCAGAAACTTTACGACAGATAATAAACAACCAATTTGACCTGACTTCTACAGGTCAATATTTTGAAAATGGCAAAGATACAAAGGAAAAGTAAATGCAAATGTATCAAAAGTAAGTAAACTATGGTTTTGTCCCCGAATTAATTTTTTCCTTGGCAATAATTTTCCCCCTAATTATTTCCAGATTTGTTTCCAGAAATTAAAATTCTACATTATGATATTGCATAGGAAATAAAATGCATAATAACAACGCAAAGCCCAATAAATTCTTAATAAGATTGTTAAAAATTGTCAGGTAAAGATGATTATGCATATCAAGGGAGATAAAAGATACAAGGCAGACTGACTCCCACAACCCATTTCATTAAGGTAATTAAAGACATCTCTGTACTGTATGTCTTAGCAGCCATTGGTTGGCCTTGTATAACTTAAGGTGACAAAGAAATACTGGTGAAAGAAATTTAGATTTTTTTTCTGAAATGGAAATCAGCAAGTGCTTAAAGTTTACAGCATAAATGGGTTTTACTCAGAGCACCTCTTGAAAACACACCATGAAGAGTAAATACATACCCTTAATTTGGTGTAGTCTCTCAGTACTGTATAATGCATGTACATTGTTGTGACTTTTTAAAAAATGCTTTTGCTAGTACTCTGCAAAAACATCTGAGGCTTTCAGATACACACCACAACACTGACTAAAGCACTCACTCCTCTGTATCTACTGTGTTTGTGTTGCTGTTAAACACAAGAAAGCCCTTATGCTGATTTACAAATACAAACAAAATATTTCACAAATTAACAAAATTATAAGACAGCAAGAGGCAGTGCATGCGCTGCTAACACAGAGGCCTGCACAAAGGTTTGGTCGGGTCTCCATTCCTCACCTATGGTCAAATGTGTGCAAGGAAAGCAGGCTATTGGATGCCCAAGCAGGCCTCTGTGCACATCATATAACAAGCAACTGCAAAACCAGGTATGATTTAACTAAACCGGATATCATGTTAGTTTTATAAATAATTAAATACTAGAAAAGAGCAATGGATGGTGGAATATGTGCTACTGTGGGATTATGTGGTTGAAGTTTAAGTATTTGCTCAAAACAAGTCTAAAATAAAACAGCATTTTCAGCTTCATCTGCCAGATCCTTCTGATTCTAATCTTAATGTTAATTCCTGTCCAGCAGGTCAACGAAGGAACATGGACATACACAGTCACCAGCACAAATAAGCACCCTAAAATTAGACCTACTTTGAAATGTCCACTTCACAGCTAAAAGATCCACATAATGAAAGTGTGTGAAATGTGTGTATAGTTTAATGTTGTGTCCTGACTAGCCACTGGTACAGTAAAGGCTGGCACACAGTGTGCCCATGTGGGTCAGTTGGTCTCATAGGAGGACAGCAGAGCGGCGTCCACAGGCTCCATACAGGAGGGGCAGGTAAAAGACCTCATCAGCCAGTCATCTATACAGTCCATGTGGTAAATGTGCATGCAGGGCAGGAACCGAATAGGGTCTCCATACACAAAGTCCATCATACAAATCACACACCTGCGCAGAAGAGACACACATTAAACAACAATGCTTTACATTTCAGACATGTTTTTTCATCTATTTATTCAAACTGTCAGCCTTAGCATTTCCTTTACTAGAATCTAAAGGAAAGTGTCATGTCTTGTATACACAACATCAGCACAGAACACTATACCTGGCACACAGAGTTTGTTTCAAGCTAAAAAGAAATAGTTTTAAAACTAGGAATAGTCCTGGATCTTAATCTATAAATGTCAATTCATACATAACATGTTTGCTCAACTACAGATAAAGGAACAGATTAACTATTACAAGAATCTATTCTTTATTGCACACTGACACAGCCTTTATACTCACTCTCGGATCTTTTTTTCAGAGCCGTCCCGTCCTGGGTCATACACGCCTTTTGGGAGGTGCTGAATGAGGCCGATGCGCTGGGCAATGCGAACCTGCTCCTCTTCAGTCAGTTGTGTAGCCAGTCGAGCCTGGCTGGGTGTTGGATGATACACAGGTACGTGGATCTGCTCCTGTAGAAAGGGAATACACAAAGAATTATATTAACATAAAATTAACAACTAAGAGACCACACATGTTTGAGTGCATTATGTAAAAAAGTCATACAATATGAGGCCATTCATCTTCCATATTGGACAGAAGGCAACAATCACAAATAGAGATACCTAGATTGTTTGGTTAATTGATTAAGTCATTTCAATATACTCCAAACACCTAAATGTGAAGTGCTTTTTATCTGTCAGTATAAGTCACATTAACTTGATTTTACAAAACTGGTTGTAGAAGAATGGCAATGTGTTAGACAATTTGGATAAAGTTCCACATTTCTTCTCACAATAATCATAACATACTGATTAGTTCTATAATACTATAGAACACACAAAAATGACCTTTTCAGTTAAAAGGTAGAAAAAAAACAAAAAAACCCCCACAAAACAATCGTTTCCATCTTTCAACACGCACAAGTCAAAACCCTAAAACACTGACTAGCAATACGAAAGAGGCAAAATGAAATTTTGAAAGTGAAACTAAAACCACTTTAAAAAGAAAAAAGTAAACATAAAGAAACCAAAATTATCAAACTGACTAAGAAAGTTGCAATATTAAGATCTGAATGAGTCAAGGGTACAGCCATTATATCACAGCTTACCTGACCATATAGACTTGCATGCAAAATAATGCTGCTTTTAAATTAATTATAGTGTATTTAACTCTAATGTTTTAAACATTAAGAACAATTCAGTAGACTAGATTTATAGTGTCGAACTTACAACATTGGCTCTGTGGTTTAACCAGGCAGCATTTCTATGAACTTCCTTCCTTTTTTGCTTTATACACTACTGTAATATGATGGGAGTCTATCTTGGTTTGGCTTTAGACTTTCTTATAGACCACGACTGTTTGGCATTCATGCAAGTCCTGAAAAAAGATTTTGCTAAATGTTAAAAATAAGATATTAATTTATTATATTTGAACCTGGAAACGTTGGGTTTGTTTGATATTTTATTTGAATTTGTTCCTAATTGCGTAACGTAGCTGTATTACTAAAGCTTTGGATCAGCAGAATTGCTCCACCCCTGACTGCCACTGCCCTTGCCAGTGCCTATGGAGGGAAATAAAGGCCCTCAGCAGCTATAACAAGTTTGCAATTGTGAACCGTGCATTGGTCAGCAGTGCAATTGTCAACGTCTCTTTTTTTGCCATGTATTGCTCTACAGCTGGGCAGGAAGTGCTCATTTTGTAATCCCAGAGTGCCCACAGGTTGGGACCAGCATGAGACAGACACGGTGAAAAGTACATGTGGACAATGGCAGACAGTACATGTGGACACTGACATGGGCAGGAGGCCAGTGACTTCTTATACCACACCACAGTTATGTGTGTGTCAAGAATAGGGAAGGTACAAGGTCTCGTATGATGTCGGGAAATATAACTGGCAGTTTTGTGCACGCATGTGGAGAATGAGCTTGTTTTCCATTTGTTTACATTTGGCTTGGACAAAAAAAGGGTTAACTTTTCCTGAGTTAACACTCCAGTACCTCTTTTCCCTAAAAGGTGCTGGTTCTGGGCTGGTTCAAGGCTGGTGCCGAGGCTGGTTCTGAGCTGTGCTAGCTTGGTTTTCCACCAGTTAATTGCATTGGCAACGCACTGTTTAATAGCCAGCAGCAGTTGGTTGTTTTATCCTAACTGATCACTCTAGTTTTTGCTTTATTTCAGCCATGACTAAATATGCAATTAAAAATATTCAATTAACTAAATAGAAAATAGTGAAAGAAAAGTAAAAATCTTCGCTGTTTCAAGAAGCAGGTTTAGTTCAAACTCAGGGTTTGTTAACCCTGAAAAGTGGTCAACAAGAGTTTTCAGTTTCATAGAGACCTAAACCCATGGTCCCTGTGAACTCTGTGAACCTAACCTGGTCCAGAGCAGGTTTTATTCTTCTAAACCTGAGTTTAACCTTTAAGTCTGCTCCTGAAGGAGAGCTCTGATTGGTCAGTTCACAAGGTTTAATGATGAGGATTAACTTATTTTGCACTTTTATACATTTATAATATAACACAGCTCACTGCGATAACTTCTTAAATTAGTTTGATCAAGTTTATCCGCTTGATGTCAAGCAGATGGATTAATTAATTTAGTAAATTGTTGCCTTACTTAAATAAATGTATTTAATGTCACATATAAAAGTACAGTTTATGTTTCTACACACCAAATGCTCAAATATATATCAAACCTTTTAGTGTAACATATTGTAACAAAGTGATAATAGTGTGTAAAATTATTTGTACTTTTGTAGCTCATTACATACCATTGAAGTGAAAAGTAATAACAATGTGCTTTAATGTATCATACTAATTATTTATTCATTTTAATATCAAACCTGAATTTAACCTATCCAGTCATCTGACTTCCTGTCCCTCTAAGATGGAAGCCTCCTCTGGTTTACCATTGCCATGGTTGATCATGGCTTTTCTCCTCAGCTAAACTCAAAGTGAACAAACTTTGAGTAGTGTAACTCTGCTCCAAACCTGTTTTCTGAAGCAGGAAACTGAGTTGGCCCTGTCTGAGTATGATAACTCTGACTCGGAAACTAAACTCAGTGTTAGTTCATCCTTCTTAGTGAAATAGAGCTCTTGTCTTGTCTCATTCCTGTTAACCCAAACTCGTGTCTTGTCCCAAAGGCATTGTTTCTTGTCCTACCCCTAGTCAAAAATGGTGCAGACAGAGGACAACACCATATTTTCACTGAAACTGCTTGCTGACACACTGATTAATATGCACCGTCCTATTTCACGCAGTATTTATGAATTGTGTTTTTAAATATATACACAAAAAAGTAATAAAAGAAATATCTAAGTAGAAACTATTATAGTTTTTTTATTACTATAGAAATAGTAGAAACTATTTAGAGAGTGACAATTATAGGGAACAGACATTGATCCAGTGAGAAATAACAGCCCTTACAAATCCTGAAATTTTAGCTCAGTTCATGATCCGGCACAGTAACAAAATCACTAGACACAACCTGCAAGCATATATACAATATATTGAAGCGGCCTATAAGGAAAAAGTCTCTTCTATACCATAATAAATTAGGAATGAGCATGTTGTGTGCACTACCTACTCTCTCATTGCAGTCTGTGTCTCTTTGCAGACATGAAACTATTTAACTCCTCCAGAAGCCTTTCCTGGAGAAGCAGACAGGCACAACTCTAGCCTCCTGTGATTCACCGCTGGCTGTAAATTCCTGGGGAACACGGTCTGATGGGTGGAAGATGACAGAGACGAGAAAGTACCGGTACACATTTTAAAGCTAATTCTACACTGGAGCTTGCATTTAGGGTGAGTGTAGGTGCTTGTTATAATATCACATTTGGAACAATACTATATTTTAGAAGTACTGCTTAGTAGGGGTGGGCAATAAGCCAAAAATGCACCAGGGAGACCAATGCAAGCAACTAAAGGTTTCAGAATTAAGTTTTGTTTTTTGTTTTTTTGACAAATTGATGATGTAGTGAACGGCCATCATATGATTATCATGGCTGTGATTCTAATTGTTGTTGCTGTTGGGCTACTCAACATATTATTGAACCCCAAACATCATATAAAACAACTCTGTTTAATGCAGTGGTACTTTTCACACACAAAGCACCTGAAGTGTAAGCTTCATCTGTTGATTACTTACGTCACATGGGAACAAGAGGTTGATGTCCTGAAAGAGGCCGTTCAATTTTTTTATAGTTACAGTTAGGGCTGGGCAATTAATCAAATTCATTTGTGTTTTTAATAATCAAGATTTTGAAAAATTGCAAAATTGTGAAATCGAAGATTATAAAATATAAAACAGGTTTACTCCTGACTTTAATTCAAAACAGGGTTATTGTGCAATTAAGCAATTGGCACTATAAAAACCTCATTCTAATTTAAACTATTAAAATTAGATTACATATCTATACAAATGTAACTGATTTGATTGATTGATTTCTTGCAAACAGTATTGATTCTCTCCTCCAGCTTTTACAGAACACATAATTCCTCTTTGGAATTTAGAACTTTCAAAAACGTATTGCAAAATCTACAGATAAAACCAGACTTAACCTAGTTTAGTTGCCAAGGCCTTAGGTCAGACATAATAGCCTCTCTTGATTAAAGAATGAGGTGAAAACCAACTGTCAGTCAGAACTATATGGGGTCAGTGACACACAGGTGTGCCAAGTACAAGTGAAATTATCAAAACAAACCACGCATTACATAAAAATATTTCTCAACAGTTAAACCATAAGATTTTTTAAAAATGTGCAAGAATATTACGTCTTGCCTTACTAGGGGAATGTGTGAGAGAAGTGGACCTTTGAACACAACAAAGAAGATTAGTGTCAAGTCATGAAAGCACACGGTCAGTGTGTTTCAGCCTACGTTGATCCTGTACATATCTGATCTCTTGCATAAATAAAACTAAAAATAATAAACAGATAAAAATATGTGCAACATCTCAGTTTAATAACAGCATGTTTTTGTTCTAATCAAACCAACGCGTTATAATTTCTATTTAGTCAATTTAGATTTAAGACTGCAGCCTGATACATCATTGTAGATGTGAGAATAAATGTTGATGGAACACAAATATTTAGTTTTAAAATAGTTAATCGTGGTCAGTTATCTAATTGACTTCACAGTTCCCACCTGTTAACACGCATACAGTAAACACGCCGGGAGATAACAGTTAACAGATAAGTTTGTTGAGTCAAACTTAGGTTACCTCATAAGGGGGCGGCGGCTCCTGGTCTGGGTCGGCACCGTCTCCGTAGCTGGCCCGGTCCGACTGAGACTCGTGAAGTAAAGAGATGTCATCGGAGGTGGGAGATTTCAGACAGTTTCCCATCTCCTTCCTCGGCCGCGAAACAATGCTCCTTCGCCGTGTCGCTTTATAGAAGGTGCTCTGTAGTTTCAGAGACCACTTTAGTCGAAATGAGACGAGATGTCCATCCGCAACTAACCCTCCCCTCCTCCTTACCCCGAGGACGAGAGCTGCTCAGTAAAACAACATCCTCGACAAGCAGCTAGCCACACAAAGACCTAGCTTACTGCTAACACAGCTAACATCGGCAGCAACTTGATTAATAGGAATAAAACGTAAAAAAATCAAAGAACGTGTAGATCTTTAGAATATAGGAGCTGAGGTGAGTCTCGGTTAAAATGACAAAGCGAGTTGCAGGTTTTGCAGAGGGTTTTGGAGACTAGCCCCTCTGTCTGTCAGGGACTTTCCCGTACAGAGTGCAGCAGCAGCTGCTGGGCAACGACAAAGGAGGTGATGTAGTAACAACACGAAGCCCCGCCCTACCAGAAAAGGGACCAATCAGCACCCGTAAAATCAAGGAAATGCCCGGGTTCAGCCAATCATATTAATGCTGACGTTCCGTTGCTAAAAACATAAACACAACGCGAAATCCATAAAAATAAGGCTTTGCTGTTGCAGTTTTCCTTATTTCACGACCAATTTGAGGAGGATACGTAGTATTTGTGTGCCTTATATACCGCTTATCTTTTTTCATTATATATTTTATAGTAAACTTGTCTTTTGATATGCTGCTCACAGTATGTTGGCCCTTTTTTGTGAGCGCAGGACAAGCAGTGCAAAGATGAGTGCTTGTGTGGACCAGTGTTACTTTTGTAGTACGTCCATGGACCAAAGGACACAACACCTATTGCTTTGAATTAGTATGGTGGATTTTTCACATTATAGTAGCCAACTTAAAAGGTTTAGAAACATTCACCTATGTTAAGGAATGTCATTCTGCTCAGTGGGAGAAGATAGAAATTATATCATACTATATTTTGCGGGTTGAAGGTTTGACGAAAACATGGAAATATGTCAAATGTGTTTTGAGAAATGGTTTAGTGATGTTCTTTTACAAATGGAGACCGGAGAGACCATGATGAAGACTGTCCCACAAACCAGGAGGAGAAAAAGGATTAGACCGCCTTTTTGAAAGACACATTTTTCTGTCCTCTTAAAATAGGACAACATAAAACCCGCAATTTACATTTTACAGTATATACATGATGTAAAGCACAACTCCCACTAGTGGACAAGTTTGTGTAGCATGCTGATAAACAAAGAACTGTGCAAAACAAGTTGTTGTGTTCTGAAAAGTCTTTCCTAAGAAATGATTTAATGATTTGTATATTTAATAAACACAATGTATTTTTATGCTAATGTAACGTATGTAAACTATGGCAACATGATCATATTGTCTATTTTCCACTACCTGCCTCATTAAATCTTAAATTATTAGTATCCGCCATTTGGTTGAGCTAGACTACATCATTACAGATGTTGCTCTTTGCACAAATAAACCTGGTAACAGATGAAGTCTAAATATATTACAAGCACAAAAAATGCCTATATTGTCTATATCAGTGATTCCCAAAGTAAGGGCATCATTAAAGTTTCAGAGTGGATCCCCAGCAACAATAATATTATTATAATAATAATAAAGACTAACTGGACTAGCCTACTAATTAGAATTAAAAATGAGGAAGTTAAATTGAAAATAAAATATTTTGAAAATGTGCAATATTGTGTCATATAGTGCAGCATTGATATAAGGAATACATGCTTATCACAGAAACCATGATATGATTCCACCTTTCTCCTCACTATGACTCAGTGTAAAGATTTGATGGACGGGGGAAGCTTTCTTCCTATTAATTTATGTTAATTTTATGATGACTATTTATGTTTTGAATTGTTTGTATTGTGATTTTAATGCCTTTCTTATTCTGTAAAGCACTTTGAATTACTTTGTGTATGAATTGTGCTATACAAATAAACTTGCCTTGCCTTAATTTATATTAGAGCAGACCCCAAATGAAGCTTCTTGCCCCGGGCCCCCAGATTTCTGTCGACGGGTCTGATTATGGTTATTGTAAAATGTGTTTAACCAATGATGTTCATATAAAGGACTTTCTTTAGAATAGTTTTTTCTCTGGCAGGACAAAGATATTTTCTGTTTTCTCAAACCACCCAGGGGATCACAAATTTAACACGGTTGGGAACCACTGATCTAAACCATAACAAATGAATAAGTGGAGGTGATATCAGAACAATGTGGCAATGTGCTGTAAATCCATCTAAGGTGCGTAGAGCTTTGTCGATTATACACCAGGCTTGACATAGTTCCTCCTCTGTCACTGTCCGTGATAAAGATGCACATGTCAGAAGTCATTTTCTGCTCTAGAGCACCCCCCACTGTCTATTATGGGCTACAAAGCTCATGGGTTCCATTTTCCATAATGCCCCTAGCCTTTTGCAAAGCAGCTTGAATACGGAAGTGTGTCCGTGACTCCATTGAATAGTTTTTGTAATTTTGCCTGAAAAAGAAAACATAACATAAATGATAAACAAATAATCTTGACTATTTTTAATAACCACAAACAAGGAACACCCACTTTGCTGCTTCTAAGAGTTTGATGGCTTCATTATTTCTGCCTTGCTCTAAACATAGCAGACCATGCTCCAGCAGGGCATTTGGAACCAGGTAATGGTCATATTTTATTTGAGACTCACTGCAGATTAAAAACACACGATAAAACAAACAAGGTTATGAAATGCCACTATCTCAATATCTCACAAGGCAATACTAAACACAATGAGTTCAACTGTTCAACTGTTCAAATTGCAGGTGTTTGTAGCACAATTTAAAAGAGAAAAGAAACAGGAAGTGGCTTACTTGCAGAGGACAAGGGTAAAGTAATGTTCCGCTTCTTCTTGATGACCCAGGTGCTTCAGACACAACCCTTTCAGAAGGCTTAGTAAACACTGATCATCTATCGTGAACTCAGTCCCTGTTTTTTAATGAATATAATTGAGTTTAACTAAAATGATTCAAATACAGTAAAAGTTAGACATGTCCATGTTATTGTGCTCACTTGGGCTGCTTTCAAGTTTAGCTTGTGCCTCATTCAGTGTTTTCAACATTCCTTCAGTCAAGTCCTTGTGTTTCCCAATGACTGTGTAGCCATTCCAGATGTACATCATCTCCTATAAGCATCAAACACCAGTCAACAAACGGTAACTGCATTTGTACTTGTTTGAAACGAGAAACCATAAACCAAAGCCAAACCTCATGTAAAAGTACATTCTGCAACCAGGCATAACATAAATTTTACTGACCAGTGGTGCAGCAGGAAGAGGAATAGGGTTTTCTGCAAGGTAACGACGAGCTTTCCTAATAGCAAACTTCTCCGTTGGTAATGACTTCCCAGCTATTTTTTGCTTCAAGTTTGGAACCTGTCTAAAATCCCAATATTAATATTAATATTAATATTATCAAAAAGTGTAACATGCACACTTAGTAAGACAGATTATATTAGGAGAACTTAGGTAGTGAACAGTTAGTTGCAAACTGTTATTGTGGTGATAGATTTTGCTCAGCTATAGTTTTACCTGAACAAAGCAACTTCAGTCTCCCCAAAAGTGAGGCAATCATCCTCACTCAGCATGCTGAGGTAGGCAGCTTTCATGAAGGCGTAGGTGGCCTGAGGAAAGACAAAGAAGTTAAAGTTAAAACATGTCCAAATATTATGTCACATGATTTGGACATCTGGTGACCACCTGTTGTTTTTTTGGTTGTCCTGCACAGCCATTTAGGCCCTTGTCCCACTTATTTATGAAATTCAGAATATCTCATTTGAACTGCACAAAATGGTGAGATTTAAGGTGCACTTTATTGCCCCCATATGGAAATTTGTACTCTGCATTTGACCCATCCTTCAACGCTATTGAGGCAACATGTTCGGAACAGTGCGCAGGGACCCATCTCCAGATCCCGAGCTAGGCTTGGACTACCTTAGCAGGAGAATTTAACCTATTGTGCATGTTTTGGGTTCTTGGGTCAACTAAACTTGACTCACCTTGGACCAACAGTTTTCTTTACTGAGCAGGTCAGCGTAGAAATAAGCCATCTTCCAGTGTCTCTTGTATGTAAAGCACCACATGAGCTCCCAATAACACATGTGGTGAAACTGCTTCCATTGCTGCTGAGCTTCACAGCACTCCTCAAAACGCTTAATAGCCTGAAATTTAAAAAAAAAAAAGATGAAAACTGAGTAAAATCTACACATTCAATTTATAAGAATATGGTTATTTTACTTACAGCATCCAGGTTGCCTTTAATCTCCTCTATTCGACCAGCAAAGAACAGAAATATCGACCCCTATGAAAAACACATGTTCTTTTATACAGTAAAAGAAATGAAACCTCAGTCATATTAAAACAATAATTTAAAATGTCATATATTTAAATGTACAAACCTTTGGATATTTTTGAAGATATGGCTGCAACAGTTTTTCTGCATCTTCAACATCTCCTTCTCCAGTTCCTAAAAAGGATCATAATATTAGCTGTTGTGGCAGGCTGTTTATTCAGAGCATGTGACATTTCCCACCTAATATAAAGCTCATAAATGTGTGATAGCAGAGTAGCAGCATGTTGCACAAGAAAGACCTGAATGTGCTTTCTGAAGAGCCTTCCAGAAGCTGCTGGAGACCAAACTCCTGCATGAACACACCAGGCACATTTATAAGAACATGGAACAATCATTTTTGGGGGGCAATATTTATTGTGGGCACTTTTTCTTTGCACTAGTGGGAAAGTTTGGTTATTTTTCTGCACAATGATAAGATCTGAGCTGAAGACAGTTGAATTGTGACCTTCTATGACTCATTATAGATACAAGCTAACTACTTAAGTGTCACATTCTGTTATTTATTCTGTTATATTGTACATTTAGAATACTTTTTTGAGATAATTCTGCTTTATGGTTTCCATATTATCGTTTATATCATCTGTATTTACTTCAGCAATATATCACACTTCAAAATGTGTTATCATGTCAGGCCTAGCATAGTAATTAAGCAATTAACTGCATAATGTTTTATTTGCATGTGAAAGCTATATTTTGTCTTACCTTGTTACCTGAAAAACCAACAAACTCCAAAAGCTTTAGAGTCCGTGTGGGTAACATAGAAATCATCTGTAGGAAAGTGAAACACATTCAAAATGAAACCTCACTTATGAGACAGAAACAGAAATTAGAAATTCGCATTCAAAGAACAGATTGGGTTTTGACAATAGTAACATTAAATGTGCCTTTCTATTGTAATATGACAATATATTTTTGCATAATAGATTATAAAAGAAATATATCAGGCATTTTACTTACCAAGTTAAATGCCCCAACACCAAGTTTTACACCTCCCTCAAAATGGCCGTGGTTGTCTGCCTGAGTGTATCCAGTGGATTGAAGGATTGTATGAAGCTCCCTGCATCAAAGAAACAAATAAATATTAAAATTGGTCTAAAAAGTCAAGAACTTTACAACAACAGGTCAGAATCTTACTTGTATGTCTGGTAACTGTTTCTCACTTTAATTCCACCTTTAATAAAACTTATCATGTTTTCATCCTGAAACAATAATACTGAATGTGAATGATTTCATGCTTTTTGTCAAAAGTAAAAGCCGTGAATTGTTGCTGACCTGAAGAAAGGTGAGTGCTGCCCTCTGGAGGAGGCATTCAGCATAGCAAACCTCTGCATGGAGTTCCTCTATGATAAAAATGATTCACAATGATCACACATGTAAAAACAGGGATACACATAGCCTCTGCTGTTCACATGTAACATTGCCATTTACAAATTATGTACAGAGGAGTTACCTTTACTTACCCTCTGTGAAGGTCTTAGAAAAACTTGACTTTTTGCGGTGCCTAAAATACAAACAAATATAAAACAAAATAATAGTTACCAAATAAATATTATGAAAGCATGCATGACTAATGGTCAGCAGTGCATTAATCAGGATTTCTACACCAATTACTCAACCTCTTTTGGCAACATGCAGCTTCAGGATAACGCTGCTGACAAATTGCTGAGTGTGCATTAAATAATTAGATTAGCTGTTCTCACCAAGGTCCCAGTATTCCCTTTGGCAACATTTCATTTGGGAAAGTAATTTGAATGGCCATTGTACATTCTTATTCTGGTTCTGATGTCATAATACTAATTGAACACTTTAAGCATAAGCCAGATGTACTAAAACAGTACATGAAGTATCTAATTTCACTGTGGGATAATGTTTTATTTTGGGGCAATTTATAGGGCACATTGACACAGAGATGTAGGATGTTCACCTTTGGCAGATAGCCTGAGCCTCCTTCATAGTGTTTCCAGCAGTAAGGATGTGTTGAGGGTCAAATGTCATCATGGCTTGCATTTCTAGGATTGTGGCATAAGTCAGAGCATGGTACATGCTGTCTTTGGTTCTGCACAAACGAAAACAGAATTTAGTTAGAATTATGGGGTATATATGACTACAGACATCTCAAACGACCTTGTAAACATTGGCCAAATGACAACAGACTTTTACATCAGGACTAAGTAGGTGTGACTTTGAACTTGAAAGAGCAAAACCACTCCTCTGCAGCTGACTAATAACTTTATAGGTGTGTTCCTTAAGTATTTTCTGAAAGTTTCAAAAGCAGAGTCCTGGATTTGGTGTAACAGACTGTGCTCACTTGTTCTCGTGCTTAATAAACATGTTCTTCTGGTTACACAACATTATTAAAGCTTCGTGCTATTTTTAAAAGAGAAACAACACCACAGACACAGATGTACACCTCAGATTTGTAGGAGAACACATGGAAAAATGCTTAAACTGTGGTAATAATAAACTAACTTTTAATTTGTAAAGCAACGCACAAGCACAAATGATCAAAGAAACGTGAAACACAGATTTGCCTGTTCATGCTTTGGGTTAGGTGTCTGTATGCTGTCTGCTCCAGAAATAAACATCCGCGTGTGGTCTTGAAAGGATTTTCATCATAATTTTCCATGATGCAAGGGTGGAGCTATATGCACATGTTTAAACACACCTATCCTCACCTTTCATCTGCACTCAAGGAAACACAGATTGAAAAAAAAATACAGCTAGTTAAAGAACTTAATAATAAGGCCTGGCAGGTAAAATAAATATAATAAAAATTTCTGTTACCTGAAAATACATATACACATATAATACACATATTACAAGGATTCCTTAATGAAGACATCATGTTTGAACAAAGGGCTGGTAAATAAAACTATGCCTATTAGATATGAACAAACTCATTTCTATCAAGCAAGTTTGTGGAGTGAAGTGAATAGGCTTTATCCAGAAGAATGTGACAAACAGTTATTCAACCTCCAGCACTGGAAGCAAAGATGACACTACAGCTCACAGTTTATTACATAACAATGTAAAGCCTAAGGCTAACTGTATTATATGTGAAGAAACACTGTGTGTGAACTGCACATGCCATTGTCTACATGTAAAATTCCCTTTGACCAGCACATCTAGAACCAATTCATACAACTCTAACTTGAGATATTGATTTGATTTATCAGATAAAAAAATAACAAGACACAATGCCAACATGCAGCAGTATTATATTATTAAGTATTAAGTATTTGTTTCAAAGAAGAAAGAATTAATAAAAGAGAAGGCAGGGTTGAATGTCAAACTAGAGGAAAAGTCAAAAGAAGATTTTACCTTTCCAAAACCGTCACTATTTAATTTCTTTTTACATCAGAAAAAGAATCAGTAGCTTGCTCAGACAAATGAGAATATAATTCTAAATACAAGAATAAATATAATATTGTATTAATGTTAATGTTAATTTTTTTCTTCTTTGATGCATGAAAGCTGATGGGTTCACTTGTACCTGGATCGGAGTCGTGCTTGGGCCTCCTCAAACTCATTTCTGAGAAAGAGATCGAGAGCGGCCATGCAGTCCTCCAGCGCCAGCGAAAGGTCCGACCGAGAGCACCTGGACACACAGGAAAACAACAGGTCAATGTATATACAGTCTATTTAATATTCTTCTATATTACACCTCACTCTCAAAAATAAGCCAAAAACCTGTCACATAATAATTTAAATTCACTACTGCTTGTGTAGTACAAGAAAGCTACATCAAATTATCCATATACTATAATAAATACAAACTGACAACACAAGTTTAATGATTATATTTGAAAAACTACTTGGTTGTTTTGCCATCTTCAGGATATAGAGCAATTGTAGTTACCAATAGTGACTTCACCATTGCCACATGACCCTCACGTGATACGTGCCAGTCCTTGTGTTCTCATCACTCCCCATGATGATACAAACTTTTGTTTTGGAAGCCTTAAATTCAATGCCTGTTTTTTGGTCCAACAATTTGAGAAACTCAGTGTTCTCAATAAGATTAATGGGGTAGATTTGGTTAATGGTAAGACACTAAAGACAAACACTGGGATTATGCTACATTCTTTTTATTGACATGTTTTTAGTCATGGGCCCTTTTTATTGTTTATTATGTTTTGATCAGCACTGTGGGGCACTTTCATATTTCCTATGATTTTATGTCTGTGTTTGTTATTTGTGTAACTTGTATATTTGTATGGAAGCCAACTCCAGCAGCAAAGCAATTCTACCTGCGGGTATAAATAAAGTTACCTGAGCCTGAATCTGCTAATGTAGTTTCACATGTCACATGACTTATTTTTATTCAGGCATTGTTTGGTACAATTATGACTGTTTGGAGATGTAGGCTCTTCATTTCCTGTTGTCCCTAACCTCATTGAGTCATAAATAGAGACAAAACAACCAACTAACCACAAACAAAGAAAGTCTAAATCAGTGGCTCTCAAATTTGCACAACAAGTATCACCATAGAAAAGAGCTGGCTTTCCGGGTACTATCAGAGCTAAATCAAGTATATAACAGGACTATTCCAGGTCTAATCTACGGCTAAACCAGGTGGACTACTTCATTTCCACTGTAGTTCCAAACAAGAAATATTCAAAAAAGGACAAAACGGTGGCTAAAGGCTAACTCACATACTGAAGAGCTGAAGTACCATCTGAACCACAGTTTGTAAATGTTATATTCCATGTTTATAGTGAAAAGCTGATTTTCATTTTTAAGAATCTAAATAAATTACAGAAGACATTAAGATCCATCATTGCCCGGTCCATTTATATTTCAACAGTAGTCAAATAAAAATGCGAGAAATGGATAGAGTAGACAAACTTTTTTTTCAAAGAGTTTTACCCAAGCAAGAATATTAAGTAAAAAGCATGGTGTAAAGAAATACTAATAGTACATTTTCTTCAGAACAGGAAAGTAACAAAAAATGCCCCGAAGAAAAAGCACCCATGATACATACTCACCCCCAAAAATAATTGTTCCATCTAACATATATTGAACGATAAATCAATATAGTAATTATTGTGACAGGCCTATCACAACAAATACACTGTTTAGCAATCACTTGAGATTATGTGCCATTTGAGCACACAGTAGGTAGAAGTTATTACACACACACACTGGCTTTCTATGCTTCTTGGGGACATTACACTGACATTTATTTCCTGGAGACTGAACCTAACCTTAACCATAGTCACTACTTTCCTAACCTTAATGTAACCTATACCCGAACTGTTATTTATCTAATAATAAAGCATTTACGTCATAGACCCTGTTTTTTTATCGCCATAGAGTGTGTATACAGATTTTATGAACTGAATGTGTATACAGAATTTAGTCCCCGCAATGTTATAAATACCCGCCCACACTGACGCAGCTCCAGCTAATGACATGCGGGTGACTGCTGTGTTCACCATATGACCTGCAGCGAGTTCTGCTTCCTGATAACAACAGGGACTCACAGCCCACTGTCAGTCCACTGGGCAGGCCACTCCAGAAGAGCTCCTCACACACTCAATCAAGCTGTGTCATGATACAACACATCATGCTAAACCAATTTTGTTCAGACTAAGATCTATAAAAGGGAAAATACTGCACATAAAACTGGGTATGTTTTTACACATGAAACATAACAAATGGTATGTCTAGTTCTGCAAATCTTAATGTCATTCATTTCAAGGATATTTCAGAGAAGTCACATGTACAGCAGTCCCTCAGTGGTTAGGGAGGTAATCTGACCACTCTTGGGACTCAGCATTTTTCAACAGACTAATGGAGCAAATTATTTCCCTAACTATTGAATACATAATTAACTAGACTGGCTTATAACACTGTTTATTAATTAACCACATCTTTGCCTCATCATAGGAGCTTTTCTAACCCTAAACTTACAGTAATGTTAAAAGATATTAAAATGAAATAGAACAGGCAAATTAGGTAAGAAAGTAACAGTGAGAAATACATTTGCCTTTTACAGTTCAGGAGAAGAGAACTGGGTTGAATTGTGCTCTATAATGAAGAGGGATGAAAATGCATCAATGGGGGTAGTCTGTTAGGGTCAGGATACACATACCAGGAATTGTCAAAGTTATTTAATTTAAAGTCAGCAAGTCTGAAACGTGGCGTTGATTTCACAAGAGAGATACTGCACAGTGATGATTATTGTCACTGAAGCAAATGCACACACAGAGACGCATAAAACCTTAGAGAGCACACAACCACCACAGATCTATGGATCACTGGCTATGTTACCATGGACACCAAAAATCTGTTAGTTATCTGATTATAGAAATGTCATGTACCATTTGGTGTGAGTAATCTGATTTCTTTCTGACCGTTCACACTCGTGCAAGTTTTGACAAGAGAAAATATGCAAAAAGGAGCTAACAGTGTTATCTTAAAGATCAAAAGAGTTCTTTTAAAATTCTTTGTACTTGTCCTCCAAATACAACAGTTACTCTAAGAACCCATGAATTAACTGACATATGTGTTTTTTATGATCAAATTTAGTTGCGTATAAACACAACAAAAATCACATCTAATTTTGGGTCATTTGATTATTCTAGTTATCTGATTTTTACTGGCCATGTAAATGTACCTACTGGCTCACGAGTGACGAAGCATTAGTTCACGCACTCTTCCGTACACAGCTTTGAGTGAATGATGTAACAAGATTCAGCTGTAGGCAAACGCGTTTATAATGGACCTGAACAAGTTTGTCCACATGCCTTAAGTCACAGAAATACAGAGAACCCATAACAAACAGAGCATGCTGAAATAAACAAAGCCATATATACAGTGGATGTACAGTAGTTAGGTGTCTTACCCATTGGTTAGAGTCTCTTCCTCTCCTGACATTTTCATCTGGCTAGTGTGGTGGTGTGCAAGCGTGACACAGAGAAAAAGCAGCAAAGATAAGGAGAAATAGCAGAAGGCCTTTCTTTATAACAGCGCAGTGATATTATCCGGCTCTCTGTCTATGTAGCAGCGGCAACTAGAGCAGCAGCAGCAAGAAGCAAGAGAGAGGGAGAAAGAGAGAGAGGGAGAGGAGGAGGCAGCAGCAGATACAACGTGCCTTAATAAGATCGGGATGACTATCACACATGGGTGGGGAAAACACATAGTCTCTGT
>KN476622.1:28977-39593 GCA_000787095.1 Periophthalmodon schlosseri
GATGATACCAGGTGAGATGGCTAAACTTATGCACAGATTTTAAGCTTCAGCTACAAACTGACCTGTCCCACTTGAGTGAAAGAGTCCCTGACAGACTCCTGCAGAGGCGTCAGCTGCTCTTTAGCTGCCTGGACTTTCTCCTGCAGCTTTCTGCTTTCTTCCTGCAGAGCAAGAAGCTCCTCTCTGGCCTGGACCAGCTCCTCTTCAAACTGGCAGATCTTCACCTCCTGCTCTTCATGCTCAGACTGCAGTGACGTGATCTAGAAAAATGAAATTTCAATGCGGCCAATAGATACTTGCAAAGGGCTTAAGTAAGAGAGAAAAGAGACAAATACCAGTTGGTGCTCCTGGCTTGTTTGCTGGCGAATGTGAGACAACTGCTCCTCCAGCGACAACTTCTGCTGGTCCAGTTCCTCCAGTGCTTCCTGGACCTTCTGCCGCTGTGTTTGGAGTCGCGTCAACTCTTCTGTCTCCTTGGCTACCTCATCTTGTAAGTCCTACACACCCAAAGCAAAATATGTTATGGCCGATGACTTAACCGTCTATTTTTCCAATTTTTTTTCCAATGTATTTAATACAAATCGCTGGCACTTTGTTTTTATGTAGAAGCAGCAATTAACATGAATATCATATCTTAATTGAAAATGTTATTAAAAATTTTATCTTACCTGAACCTCATTTGTCCGTTGTCTGATAGCCTCCTCTTTCTCCTTGATTTCTTCTTCTACAGTGCTTTTCTCTCTGGATGTCCAACAAAAAAGACAGGCGTATTTAGCCAAGACAGCCAGCACAGGCAGATCTTGTAATCCCAATCCAGCCATCCCTGGATAAGGCACAGCTCCCTCCCCTTCTGTGATCATGACTGTATATAAAAACTAAGTCAAAAATCTGAGGTGATAAAATAATATGTATTGCATTTCAATGTATAGCAAAACAGACTGGGAGGAAGGTCTGCAGTCAGATGAGTGGAAAATGAGGAGAGAAGCAGATGGCTGTCTTGAGGATGATGTGTAAAATGGAGAGAGTGGGGTGGTGAGTCAGAATAGAAAAATACTAGCACTATACTAAACATTCATTATAACGTTACTTTGGACACACAGGACACATTTTGCATTATATGTATTGTTTATGGCATGTTTAAAAATTCAAAATAATACATATGTATAAAAATACTCATTACTTTGCACCAGTTTCGCTCCCCTTACTTGCCACTGGCAGCACAAAACCATGAAAAAAATAGCCATTTAAGCAACGGCCGTAATGAACACAATTTGACAAGAGAAATGTTCAGAACGTGTCTGACAATGGTTTATGGACTTGAAAACAGCGCAGGGTTTCTAACTGAAGTGATAATCAATGAAAAATTTACATTTCTGATTTCTTAAAGATTTAGATTTCAGAGGCTTAGAGCAAGACAGCCTTGTAAACAGGATTAATGAAACAAACATGAATGAAGCAAAGTGCAACTCCAAGTGTGTTTTTGGGAGAGAATAATATTATTATATTGTTAAAAGCTCAAAAAGGTACATTTTTGATAATGTGTCCTTCAACACTTCATATTCCCTCTAAAATGACATGATAAAATGAGAATATTGCCTTAGGACTGAACCTTAGTACCTTAATAGTCTCATCTCGTACTTTTACATATAGACTACACACATACACACATACACTAACATTTGAAAGTTAGTAAGTCCATACCTTTGTAATTCAACAATCTCATTACTGAGAGAATCCAGCTCCTTGATAGCAGAGAAGTCAGCTGCCAAATTATTCTGAAATAAAAGGAAATAAAGCTTTTGTGGTGGCATTTGAATATGGCAAATAAACATACATTAGAGTATGAAGAGCATACTAAACTTCTCGAGTCTAACACCTACTACGGCTGTAATCGATTAAAAACATTGTTGGTCAACTAATGACAGGCTTGTTGCAGGCAAAAGCATCACCTTCTCCTTTCTGTTGATGTCTATATAAATAAATCCTTATAACCTTAATGAAATAAATTACTAAACAAATTAAAGGACTACAGTAATAGTACCTGTTTTATATTCTGCCTGTCAGAAGGAGGGATCATCTCTGGAGACAGACTCTGGGGAGGCTCTAGGCCTTTTGTTAGTTTCTGGTTGATCAGATGAAGCGCCAAAGCAAACTGTTCTCGGGTGAGTTTTCCTACATCTCCAATGTCGCACAATTCCCTGTGAACACAGACATCAGCTTTACATAAGAGCAATGATTTTAACCTCAGGCAGTCCCTTTTGTTGACTGCACTGGGCATAGGCTCAGTCATTATTGAAGAGCAAGCATCAGCTTAACAACCATGCAATGGCCAAGAGTCAATACTGTTTGATTACTGTCGAGCATGTGTTGGATGGGGATCCAAACCTCTGTCAAAGTCATGCAACAATAGAACGCAATGCGTGAACTTTTAAAAATAGATTTCATGAAATGTTTTAAAACAATAATAAAGAGCATCTACATGATGTTATAAAATATGCAGTGTGACAAAACATACCAAATACGAGCCAACGTGGCAGAGGGCAGCCCTGTCTTCAAAAATATATCTCTAACTTCTGGTCCAGACACTAGTCCATCCATATCAGAATCTGTTTTGGTGAACAGTTCATCATACTTTGCTTTATCTGCTGGAGACACCACCCACTGAAAGAGGAAAGTTTTGATTAGTTACCGAATCAAACATGGTAGCCCACCAATTCACCTACCTTCCCACTTCCTTGTCCCTTGTTTTTCTTAAACACACATTGCACTAGCCAATTTGA
Source organism: Periophthalmodon schlosseri (assembly GCA_000787095.1). Lineage (NCBI taxonomy): Eukaryota > Metazoa > Chordata > Actinopteri > Gobiiformes > Gobiidae > Periophthalmodon > Periophthalmodon schlosseri. Next base: position 31,758 of record KN476622.1, read on the forward strand.
AATCATTTTAAAGTTGTGCAGTTGTATTTAATCAAAGTAATCCCAAATTGTGCTGAGCTGTACTCACAGGAGCAGTTTGGACAGGAGCTGGGGCAGGAGCTGACACTGGGACGGGTTTAGGGGGGTGGGGCAGGGTCTTGGAGTGGGAGGAGCTTCTGTCTTTAGCCGAGGGCGGTGATGGCAGCAGAGGCATCACAGGGGGCACAGAGGGCTTTTTTCTCTTTGAGGGTGGTACCAGGGGAGGTGGGAGGGACATAGGAACTGGCTCGCCTTCTAACGCTCTGTACACTAGATACATTGCCTGGTGGAGGGCACAAGATGACAAAATAACAAAAAAAAATAATAGAAGTTACCAGCAAAGTATCCAACTGTCAACTTCAAAAGAGCTTTGCAAAAATCTGACACATAAAAGGAAGCATGAAGAATAAATTGTAGTTTAAAAAAATGGGTTAATAAACACACACAGCACATTATTAATTATGAATTAATGAAATACCAAAAGATGTAATTCTTACCACAGAAAATTCATCCCGGTCCAACATGCCATCTCTGTCAATGTCACTAAGCTCCCAAACCTATCAAACAGTAGATATAACACAGTCAAGCATTCAGTGTTTCATAATGTAACATTTTTTATGGGTAGTGATTGGAATCTGTTGTAAATCCTCAATTCTATGGCCTTGTGTTGTACAGAAACTCACCCTTCCCAAGATGTCTACAGGCAGTTTGGAGTTAAGCAGAACAGGCTTCACTTTATCTCCAGTTAGCATCCCTCCAACAGGACCGAGGCTGTCAAAGATGGCGTCAAACTTCATCTTCTCCTCAGGCTACCAAAAAGGAAAGACAAAATATTTGTAATAGATTGAAGAAAGTTGAAAGTGTCCACTAGATTTTATAGAATAACTACAAGAAAGCATAAAATATAAGCATTTCAAAGAATTATCACAACTCAAAACACAATTTAATTAAATTACATTCATTAGAGTGTGAGAAAAGTGACTCACCTTTACTACCCACGGGTAATCACCGGGCACTCCTCCAGGTAATAGTGGGCTACTTGTGTCGTGCTAAACATGAACAAATGTTTGGGTTATACTTCAAAATAAATGCTTGTTTTAGTAACATGTGTTCATATAGTTGAGTATACAAGAAAGAGTCAGAAATACATTATAAAAGTTATATTTAGACTTTGCCTCAAAATTTGACAACACTTATCCCATAAGGATGTCAGTCTCATTATAAAAGTACACAGAGCATTCAAAAGTACTCACAAATTTGGGGGGAGGAACAGCCACATTAAGGCTCTTGAGTGCCACCTCCAGGCCATTCTGGGCACAGGCTACTAAGCGTAATGCTACAAAGAATTGCTAAAACAGAAAGAACAGACAGAATTACAAGAAACCGCAAAGTGTTCATGCCTGTGAGTTTGAGCATGTAATCTAAAGATACCTGTTTATTGAGGGCTCCCTTGCGTTCAGAGTCTGCCAGATCCCAAATCTAATGAGACAAACAGAAATTAAGACACTAAATGAGACATAATGAATAGTAATGAGTTTGTATGCTCACCTTTCCTAGAACTAGGTCTGCTAAGCCTGACCTCTTCAGGAAAACAGCAGCATCAGGTGCAACCACTCGTCCACTGTTGGTTGGATCCACCTGCACACAAGCATGTAAATGTGTTTAATCTATTCCACAGCACCTAATGAACATCAATGTCTATGATCATGTGAAAAGTATATATTTTTGCACTAATTCCACTAATGTTATGAATCTTCAAATGTAAATGCTATTTTTTGTTTTTGTTTTGGACAAATACAACCAGTGAAAATAAAAAGTCCAGATGATCATATCCTTATGAAAATGTGAACTCAGATTGGTGGGAAAGGGTCATATTAGTGTTTTGGGACTCCAGGAAACCATGTTAAGGGCCATCACCTGAGAAAACATGCAAGTAAATGGTACATCACTAACTAGCACACAAAGGCATTTTAATGCTGTTCGCTATTAGGACTGAGCAGTAGCTATGAAGTTTTTTCCTGGATAGATTTGATGAAGCTATTATTATTAATTCATGGCGGTACTACTTACTTTACAGGACATGAACAGTAGGAGAGAAAACAGATCTCTACACAACTACAGGCAGTAACAGTCACTTACTCAACAACCAAATGATCATTTTTACACTCAGCAATGTTTAGAACATAAGAGTACAAACAGGTGATGTACTATGATATAAACTGTTATTTTTATTGGAAATTTATCGTCAGTGTCAGGAAGAGAAGATAGCCCTAGACTATGCACTGGATACAAATAGAGTTCTCAAGATATACATACCTGTCTGTAATATTTGTCATAGATGGGATTGCCACTGGAGAGCTGTAGGAAATAAAAAATCCTTATATATTGGAAAATAAATAGGTCACAAGAGTTATTTATAAGTAGTCAACAATATTAGCAAGTTTATTAGTTTATATATTATATTTTTTCCAAATGTAATAAAAAAAAAGATTTAACTTTAATAACCAAAAAGGTTTGGTTCACAGCTGCATTTCATTACCCGGACATTAGCCAGTCCTTATTTGCCAAGTCCTGTTTCCTCTTTAAAGAAGATCTCAGTTGACTAAACAGGAAATAAATCAGCATTTCTTGTAGTATGTTCTTGAGATATAAATTTAACTGCATAGCCAGAGTGAATGAGAATAGGAGTGGACATTGTTTGCACAGTGAATTACTAAGTGCAGCTATTGAGCAACTTGTAATGATGTATTGTGATGTCAACCTGAAAATAATTACACACAACACGCCACACTTTCTGCTTAGATACACTCGTCCACTCGTCCTTGGTATAGTAGTCACTTAACTTTTATTTAATTTAATTATTTAAAACAAACTAAAAAAGAGATCTAAACAGAGGTCTAACAGCCAACTTTGTCAACTGTCATTTTATACTGAGATAACTGTGCACAAACACTTATCTCACAGAGTGCACTATTGTGACTACGGCAGTTGGTGGTTCACCCCAGCACAGTGCTCATTGTACTGTGAAAGTGTAACGCCTGATAGGACAGTGTCCCAAACAACATGGATTCATATGCATCACACCAGAGTTTTTGCTCTTGGGAGTCTATGATGTAAATGTGTGCTGTAAATGTGTGCTGTAAATGTGTGCTGTAAATGTGTGCTGTAAATGTGTGCTGTAAATGTGTGCTGCTGCTGCGTGCTGTAAATGTGTGCTGTAAATGTGTGCTGTAAATGTGTGCTGTAAATGTGTGCTGTAAATGTGTGCTGCTGCTGCTGCTGCTGCTGCTGCTGGTGGACAGCTCACTTCTGTTGTTACAGGCAACAGCGGCTCAGGTAACAGGTCTGTGACTAAAGTTGTTTAATGCCACTAAATCGCTCATTTACTTTGCAAACACACATGCAGCTGCTATACTGAAGGAAGTAATAAGTTCACGGTTTCTATCTGTCTTACACTTCCTCTTCTAACTGACTAATAAAGTTGCAAATCATCAGTTAGATTTGCTACACTCCATGCAAAAAGCAAAACAGCCAGCATCTTAAAAGGTCAGAGGCACTGTCACTTGTTTATGTCGAGCAATAGCGCCAAATGTTGGTGACCAAACATTGGCAAACAACAGGCTGAAAAGCAACAGAGGCGTTTCCACCGCAGTGTTGCACTAATAAAGTCAAATGCACTGAATGAATACAGCTGAAATGTTGGCACAGATCATAAGCGTAGACATGACAGCAGAGCCATAACATAATCACACATGGGATCTCTTATTACCATTTCACTACACAGCAAACGAGCAGCACACGGCAAAGCACGGCAGAACAGACACTAAACCAGCAAGCCGGCGAGTGAAACTCCACGGCTAAAATCAGTGGTCACTTGTCAAAATATATTGTATAATAGTGCATCTAAAACACGCTAATGTCCCACACAAACTAGCTGTTAGCTAGCATGCTAGCTAGCTACGCCCTTACGCAGTCCGAAGAGATTAGACAGAAACTTTTCCCAGTCACAGAAGGACTTGAGTGAAAAGGGGACAGAGAGCAGGGGTAGGCCCCGTGCGCTTAGGCCCACTTCATCCAACATTAAAAATAACTTCAAGCTATACAGATTAACGGTACAGAGCCAGTGAAATGGTTAGATTTGAGTTATAAGACAGTGTTACCTGAGTAAGAGACAGCGCGGCAGCCATAGTGTTTCTGTTTCCCACTGGCTCCAGGCTGCGCTGCTGCTGCTGCACACAGAGGCCGCTCCAAACCCCGGCACTGGATCTGACCTGGACTCAACCCAGCAAGAGCCAACTACTGCTGTTAGATCACAAACCATACCACTGCAAACTGTACCACAAGGGTCATCAACATCGTACAGACTTAATAAAATAGTGCTGTAAACTAATTCAGAGTATTCCATATTATTTACTCTGAAGATTAGGTGGTCCACAAAACACAACACATCAAATGACATCTTTCTGGTTGTTTTTATTGAGTCTCTTAGTACACAGCAGTCTGAAATCACCCCACTTCAATTACTATTATTAGTATAAAATGTGAATTTACAAAAAATCTTATGTTCTGCAACAGTGATAAAGTGAGGAAAAATAATCAAGTACATGGATGGAAGCTTTGCTGCTACTGGGGTGAACTTGCATTTTAGTTTGAGTACATTATTTTGGAACACACAATAATACAAAGTAGAGTAGTGGTAACTAGACAGTACAAACAAACTAGCAAATAAATTCACCCTCAGTAACAATGTATTACCACAGAACCACAGAAAAAAAACAGTATAAACAGCATGGCTTAACAAGTGTTACCACGCCGCCAAGTATAATTTAAAAACTAAAACATGAACAGATGTGAGACTAAATTAAAATACTACACAAATATAAAACAAGCAAACGTATGAGGTATAAAAAAATAAAAAACAAAACAAAAAACATGTGCATTTCTCAAACCATTCTTCATGTCACCAATACATACAAAATAAATCTGATGGATATAAAATTTTCAGCCATCCAATTTGTCCTTTTAAGTCAATAATAATAATAATAATAATAATAATAATAATAACAACAACAATATTTATTATCATCATCATTATCATTATCATTTTCATTATCATTATCATATCATTTTCATTATCATTATTATTATCATTATTATTATTATTATTTGCCCTTTTCAACTTCCCTGGCATTGTAAACAAATTAAAAAATCCCATTCCACCCAGATCAGGGGTCCATCACAATTGTCCCACCTGCACCTGTAGAATAGCTACGTGACACAGGCAGTAAGGTTCTCTCTGAAGTAGTTTCTACAGTTTATAATTCGTCTTTGAGTGGAGAATCTGTGCTGTCCTCCTCCTCTTCCTCATCTTCATCCTCCTCCCTCTCCTCCTCTTCTTCTTCCTCTTCTTCCTCCTCCTCTTCCTCCTTCTCCTCATCTTCCTCTGCTGCCTCCTTTGCCTCCTCACGCTTCTTCTTGTCCTCCTCTTCACGCATCTTCCTCTCTTCCTCCTCCTGTTTTTCCTTCATTTTCTTCTCTGCATCCTAAGAACAAAAAAAAGGTGATTATGCATATAAACAAATTATTGAGTAGTGTATTCATGGATTTTAACTTCTTGCTTATTAGGTGGCATTGTGAGAACATTTCACCATTCAAAATACTACATATTGCGTTTTTAATTCGTAATTGCTATGGCAGCACTACTAAATTGTCATGACTGTGAAACACATGGATATTAGCCATTTATCAATAGTAAACTATATATGCAAAGATTTGACTTACTCTTGTTTTATCCCATGTTTCAGTGCCCACTTCCTCTGCCAGTTTAGGATCATTAGTAATCAGAAAGTTGTCAAAGATGGTCCCAGACTTAACCTGAAAAACATTATAAAAAATAAGTATTAAAAGAAATGTATTCATTTTATTTAATAAATGCACAACTCACAAGCACTTAATTATATACATACAGTATATACTAACAGTAATGTTAACAACAACAAAAACATTTAAAACATCAACAGCTGATAAATGTATAATTTTATGTGCATTTCTGACAGCATTGTTTTCTACCTGCCACAAGTCGAGTCCAATTACACCAATGCTGTCGTACTTGTAGATCTCAGGGTCAGCTGTGTACTCCGGGTTATCAATCTCTGGGTGAATCCATTTGCCCTTGTATGCTGGGTTGTCAATCTCCCTGGGCTTCCACTCACCCTAAAGACAGTCACCAGAGACAAAGCAGTTCATTAAAGCAGATTGTTCAATTAATCGATAAATCATTTAAAAACGGTTGTCTTAATCAATGCAAATTAATAGTTTACTTTATAATCAGGATTGGTGACCATAGGTGGCTCCCATTCTCCGTCCATCTCATCATCCCAGTCATCAGGCTTTTTGGCATCCGGGTCAGGGATATTCTCAGGTTTGTCCCAATCCTAGCAAATTTAGCAAAAACAGGATATGTGATCTTATTATCTAAAGAATGGACAGTAACCTGATCAGAAAAGAAACAAAGAAAAGAAAACTGCACAAATTGAAAGTTCCATATTTACTAACCTCAGGTTTCTTATCGTCAGGGTCGGGAATCTTTTCTCTGTCATCCCAGTCCTCAGGCTTCTTGGCATCAGGATCCTTGATTTTTTTAGGAGGAAGGAAGTCCCAGTCATCCTCAAGACTGCCAGACTCTACCTTCTTATTGTCAATTTTGACCTCATAGGTGTTGTCAGGGTTTACAATCATTGTATAAAGGTGGGTATATTCATCATCCTGGAGGAAAGAAAATGACACTTGTAAAGAAGATATATTGTATATTTAATACATTAGAAATTAGGTTTAGAGGTATTAACAAAAATGTTCATTTAATAATTTAAATACAAAAATAAAATACTTGAGGCAAAAAAATGTTGATTACTTGGTTTTAGCACATTACCTTACATCTGATATCTTTGTTTATGAGATGATTCTTCCCTTTGTAGTTGAATATGACGTGCACTTTCTTTGTACCAGGACCACAAATATCAGGACCTGAGCAAAGGGAATGAAAGATGATCTGATAAGCCACAAAATCTACCATCTGTACAAAGTACAGTACTTTCTTATAAATTGTAGTTGCTGTTTAATTCACCATAATTCTTTGGCAGCTTACCAAACATGACGTTGTAAGTTGAGTCTCCATGCATTTCCTCCTGGTTAAGGCCAGAAGGGAACAGTTTGATGTAGCCTCCACCACAGTCAATGCTCTGCTCGTGTTTTACAGTGAACTGAATGACAAGAGGCTGTCCCTTGTTGCTGAAGTCATCGAAACGTGATGACAATGCATAAAACCGAGCATCCTGACTTGTCTGTAAACCTATGGAATAAGGACTCAGTGAAGATGTATCCACAGTTTATTATTCTTAATTTCCAAGCCTTTTAATGAGCTATTATACATTTATAGGTGGTTTTCTTGTGAAACTGGACATTTATTATGGTAGAACTTAAAACACTAGAATGAAATGTGTAACTTGGACAATAAGATGATGCTCACCTTTATCCTTCTCTGCATCACCATAAAATTTCCCTGCAGTCAGTACAAACTTCCCATAGTCACTCTTGTGTTTGGATTCCACCCAGCGACTATTCCAACCATCTACAGAGCAAGATTAAGTTAGACTCAGTTTAATCACAGTGATAATAAGACGCACACTACAGTTCAGCGCAGGTGAGCTGCAGAAGCAACACCTTCAGAGCATGGTAAAGACATCATGTGTTCAGGTGGGGGTTTCTCGGGGTTTGACATAAATGACCAGGGGAAAAAAAAGAGTAGGGGGATGGGGAGGC
>JACM01053261.1:0-12080 GCA_000787095.1 Periophthalmodon schlosseri
TGACCCGGAATGGTAAGTGGTTAAGTTCAAAGCACGTTGCTCAGCCACTTTGCGGTTGTTGGGCATTTGAATGTATTTGTTTTGCAATGGCAGGGCGATGCTGTAATGTCCGTCCACAAGGATGGCTGATTGTGTAACCAGGTCAAGAAACTGCAAGTTCTCTCTTGACATTTCCTGCTTCTCATCCTTTCCACACTCAGGGAAGTCACTCTTAAACTGCTGACTTCAGAGCTCGTCGAGTGTGCTCACTTAAATGAGATTAGCTGAAACCTGTATCAGTCCACTTGTTGCACTTTAAGAAGCTTTTTCTTTTGAGGGGTTCACTGATGGTCCAGCCGAGCCTTGTCTTCACAGCATATGGACCGCCATTTTCACTGGCAACATCCTGCCAAGGTTCAAAAGCTTTAGGTGCATTAATCCCATTAAGGAGACCAATCTTAGCATCAATCTTGGACAGACTTGCTGAACGTAGGGCCACTTGTTCACATAATCTTGTGAAGGAATATTTTCAACTTATTTATTTATTTATCTTTATTTATACAGGGGAACCCAATGAGAGCACATGGGCTCTCTTTTTCATGGGCGCCCTGTTCAATATACAATACAAGCAGTAAAAAAACAACAACCAAAACAAAGTTTAAGTCCATAAAACATTAAAAACAGGCGCAGGTGTGAATACAGGTTTGTCACCAGATCACTAAACCACGATTGTGCTACCAACGTATCCAGTCTTGCGTTCCATTTTTGAGGAGCAAAACAGCCAAAAGCCCTCCTTCCCGTCTCAGTTCTGGTGCGGCTAGTTCTTAGCCTTACATAGTCATGCAATCTGGAATTAACTGTTCCTGTGTCAAAGACTAACAAGCAGGTGAGGTATTCTGGCAGTTTTTGAAGTAGTCCCTTATAGATAAATTTCATACAGTGCTGTTCTCTTCTAACAGACAGTGATGGCCAACCCACTTTTTCATAGAGAACACAGTGATGGGTTTCAAATCCATCACCTGTAATAAAACAAAGGGCAGAGTGAAAGAGTGGATCCAACAGTTTCAAAGTAGAGGCTGAAGTCTGCATGTACACCACATCCCCATAATCCAGTACGGAGAGGAAGGTTGCTTGCACTATTTCTTTTCTGTAATTTATTGGGATACAATATTTGTTTCTGTAATAAAATGATAATTTAGATTTTAAACTGTTACATAATTCTGAGAGATGTTTTTTAAAGGATAAATTTTTGTCAAGTCAAAATCCAAGATATATATGTGTCGACGTTTCAACGGATGCTGGAATGTCACTGAATATGCATGTCTGGTAGTTCCAGAAAGTCAGTGGTGTCTAAATTGCTCACTTCCAATCCAGACACAATGTGACTACTGATTTTTTTTTTTTTTTTTTTTCCTCCCATAGTTTTTAGCAAAATGTTCGTGTTTCTGTGTGAGACTGAGCTTGCATTAACTCTTTGGTACAGAAGCAGGCAGTGCATCAGGGGTCGAGGAAGGGAGTTTGTGTCACCTTTTTGTCCTCTTTTGGATTTGACTTGGACTGGTACTATAGCCAAGATGTGCTCTGTGTCTTCTGCATTGTGAGCTGATGTATCCATTTCCACAAATCCATTCACAATTGAATCTGATGGTCTTTCTTCGTTTCCACTTAATTCCACTTCAAGCTCTGTATCTTTGGTACCACCACTGGCCTTGGTCTTTAAGTGTAGCACAGTAGGATGTGACTGAGCAAACCTGGCAACTCATTTTCCCCTTGCATGAGTTACTCATGTATCCTTGTTTTAGGCAGCTGAAGCACAGATCTTTAGTTCGCAATAAGTCAATCTTTTCTTTATGAAGGGATTTCTTCATCTTCTTGCACTGTTCTGTTGCACGCTCAGCACCATGACAGGAAGAGACCGGGTTTAGAAAATGCACAAACCTGAATGCCGCTAGCTTTAGTCTTTGCTTTTGAGTTAGCTTCTTGGTTACTGGTGAAAGTTGCTGCTGTAGTGAAGCCTTTTCTGTTACTACTTCTACTACCATTGACTTGACTGCGCCATCCTTTGTCTCCAAACAGTGGGTGCAACGCTTCTTTGGCTTGCTTGGCAAAATCTACAAGGTCTTCAAACTTGGCTCTGTGTTGTTCCCACTCATGTATTCCACATGCAAACATTCTCCACCTTTCTCTCAATTTGTATGGAAGCTTGGCAATGATAGTGCGCATAATAGCTGTTATCCAACTCCTCCATAAATCCCACATCATTCATTGCGTTGCGACATCCTGTGAAATAAAGGCCAAAAGTGTGGAGAGATTCTCTGTCATCAGACTTGATGGTGGGCCAGTTCAGAGCTTTAATGTATGCCACTGAAATCTTGTAGGCATTTCCAAAGTGTTCTTCCAATAGTCTCTTCACTTCATTATACCCATGTGTGGGATCCATGTGCAGACAACTTCTAATCAACTCATTTGGCTGTCCACTTGTGTACTGCTCCATGTAGTACAAGCTGTCCTTGTTACTTTCAGTCTTGTCCTCCACACCATGTTCAAAAGCCCTGATGAAAAGCTGATACTCCAAAGGATCTCCTTTAAACACAGGAATACTCTGAGGTGGCAAGGTTGATAACTTTTGCTGTTTTGTAAGTACTTCAACATTTTGTATCACTCTCCTGTCTGTGATGGTCTAGTGTTAGCAACACATGTTTTTGGTGCACTTTGGAGCATGTTGGTATACTGTGCATGTCTTTGTGGTGTGAGGGGTTGACTCTGTGACTGTTTGAGAGCTGGCAAGTTTCAATCTGTGTGATTCAGTGTAAGCGTTTATTCCATCACAACCTGATGCTTTGGAGTCGTGTTCTTCAAATTCACTGAGGATCTTGAGCTCTGCCTAATTTTCTGCTAGTGCTTCTTGCATTTCTAGCTCCTCCTCTTCTGAGTTTAGCCTTCTCCTCCAGCATTTGTTTCTATTTCAAAGAAGATGCCTTGATAAGCAGTGTAGCTCGCTCTCTCAACTTTCAGACAAGTTGACAAAGCTATCTGATGGCTGCAAAATGTTAGTGTATATAACAACCTTTGATGTACTTTGATGTACCTCTTTAATCCAAGAGCGGGCTGTTTCAGCAAAGGTCCTGAAATTTCCAGCCTTAGGCTCAAACTAGGATTCTGTGAGCCTAGCCTTTCCTCATGTGCCTTGGGTGTAACTTTTAACAACCTTAGTATCCACAACAGTGCCTGGGTCATCTTCATCTAGCGCCATGATATTGTTAGCAACAGAAAAGTAGCAAGTCGCAACAGAAAAGTACTTAATTCTTCCAGTTAGCAGGTAGCTTGGCCAATAGCCCACTTAGCTGCGCGATGACTCAGCAACTTTTGCATCATCAAAGTTCCACTTTACTCGTTCATTACAGTTGCAGCCACTCCAGTTCCTTTTCTTGTTGCTTCAAATCTGTCAACAAAATGTCTATCGATCCACAATGTGCTGGTTTTCTTACAAATGTGCGGGTTGAGGGCTGGTTTTGCCTGTCCATTGGCATCACTCATGTGCTCTTATTGAAAAGAAAAATAACTTCCACTAGACTCCGATGTAAAAAAGGAGTTAACAAAATTTTAATTCAGTTATGCAAAATCTTTTTACAGAAGTAATCAAAGCCAAGCCATCCTCAAAAATAAACAATATTATGGTAAGAAAACCATTTGACTCCGTCTTTATGCACTGCCTCAACCAAGCACGTTTCCAAAGCGTGTTTTCTCTTGTGCGCACTCACTAATTAAAGTGACGATAACATATTTATGTAAAGCTTCAATAATAACATTTCTAAGGTATTTTCTAAAATCAACATTAATGCAATAAAATGTAGCTTATTTATATAAATCAAATATTAAATCTCTCAATATGAAATTTTTCATGTAAACATAAAACATAAAACATTTATAACAAATATCAACACTCAGTGAATTTGCATGCATTATTATATATGAAGAAAACTTGGCTCCCACAGGATGGATGTCTGTACACTTCTGACCATATTTTTATTTTTTTATTTATACAGGGGAACCCAATGAGAGCACTTGGGCTCTCTTTTTCATGGATGCCCTGTTTAAAATACAATACAAGCAGGAAAAAAAAGACAAATATACAAGTCCATAAAAAAACATTAAACAGGTGCAGGTGTGTGTATAAAAGCTCGTTACCAGATTAAATTGCGACTGTCATCAGTGCATCCAGTTTTGGTTTTCCTTGGAGTGTATTCCATTTTCATGAAGCAAAACAGCTAAAAGCCTTTTTCCCATCTCAGTTTTGCAGCTAGGCCTTAGCCTTATGCACTCATGTGATTTGGTATTAAATGTTCTGTTATCAATAATGCACATGCATGGTAACATGCACGTGGCAGTTTTTGAAGTAGTCCCTTATAGATAAATTTCATACAGTGCTATTCTCTTCTAACAGTGATGGCCAACCCACTTTTTCATAGACAATACAGTAATGGGTTTCAAACCCATCACCTGTAATAAAACGAAGGGCAGAGTGAAAGAGTGACTCCAACGGTTTCAAGCAGAGGCTGAAGTCCGCATGTACACCACATCCCCATAATCCAGTACGGAGAGGAAGGTTGCTTGCACTATTCTGTAACTTATTGGGTTACAGTATTTTCTATAATAAAATTATAATTTTGATTTTAAACTGTTACATAATTCTGAGATATATTTTTTAAAGGATAAGTTTTCATCAAGCCAAAACCCAAGATATTTATAAGTGTTGACTCTTTCAATTGATGTACCATTTAGCGTATAAAGATTTGTAGCTTGCATGTTAAATGTTTTTTAGAAAAAATCATATACTTTGTTTTATGTGCATTCAGTGACAGTTTAAGATGTATGAGAGAAAATCCTGTTGCAGTTTTAAAAGCATATGAGGCTTTCTCTTAAATTGTAACCAATGGAATTAATGAAATTTGTAAAAAGTAGGGGGGCTAAAATTGAGCATTCCTTTTACTTTAAGTTAGAAAATCTGATTTAAACCCATTAGCTACTACTGCCTGGATAATTTTGGAACCAATTACATGTAGCATAGTCAAATCAATATGCTTCAGATCTTCAAGATGACTGGCTGAGGGAAGGTTCATCACAAACTTGCAGCCTAGTTCCTTTCCTGGTTCATTTTTTTTTTTTTTTTACTGCTTCCAGAAACTCACATCTTCCAACAAGATGTCTGAATTCCCTGAACTTAACACAGTTGTAGATAATGGATGATACTGCTTGACTGCATCCTAGTATCCATATACCATTCGATCTCCGTTCGTTTATGCCACGCCCTTGATGTTGAACTTGTCAATGGTAGTAGTGGATAAGAAGCTTTACAGTATGGCAGGGGGTTGGGGAAAATATTGGTGGTAGGACGCCTATACGCAGACTAAGCAGCTGCTTAGGGCCCCGAGGCCATCAGAGGGCCCCCAAGAGCCCATAATGATTGGACTGTTTTTTTGTTTTTGTTTTTTTAGTTTTTTTTTTTACACTACTTTGTACTTCTTGAGTAATATGCTTCTGAAGTAAGTGTACCATTGCTCAAGTACATCTTTTGGCTACTCTATTCAATTCTGCATTTTATGACATAAGGAATTGATAAATGTAAGCCCAATTTAGTCAGCTGGAGCACATTAAAATGCACCAGAAATCAAGAAAATGTTTTCTAGAATTTTAAAATGTATCTGGGGGAGATCCTTACATTTTTTTTATACTGTGGCTATTGCTGTTGTGAGCCTCTAGAATTTGAGAATATGAATACGTGGTACTGAAGTGGCGAGAGCCCCCTAAGGGCTAGGGCTGGCCCTGGCTGGATGCTTGACATGTGGATGTAATGTTGCATGCTCTCATCTACCTCCCACTCTGAGGATGCTCTTGTTGTCCAGATAGGGATTGAGATGATAAAACTTACTGGTCTTGTCTTTGGTCAACTCCTTTCTTGACTAAAGCTCTTTGACTTCTTTGGAGAAGACTGATCTTTGTACAATAGCTTTGATTGTAAGCTCAGCTTCTTGTCTGTCTTCAAGGCTTGTGGCTCATTGGTTCTCCTTTGCAAGCCTTTAAACGCGTTCACAAATCTGAGCCTTGCGATAGCCTTGACTAAAATTGAACAATTGGAGAATTTTAAAAAACGTTCTGCCAGAGAATCTAACTGTTGTGTGATGTACAACAGCTTTGCGTACATCTGGATCCTCTGTGCCAAGTTCTCCCACCTTGATCTCTCCATTGGGAAGCTCCTCCTGCCAGAGAAAACTTAGACCACTAATTCAGTTGGTGGTAACAAGGTCTTTGGCTTTGAGTCTGCGCGACACATGGTCAGCGGGATTGTCCTCTGGTATCATATATTTCCAATGTGTACGATTTGCGACGAAGACATGAAAATGTCTCACTTCATTATTGATATATCCCAAGACAACTTGCGAATCTGTCCAGAAGAATTCCTGAGCATCTTCCAGCTCCAACTCTCCTTTGAGCATGTCACATGTGCACACTGCTACAACTGCTGCAGACAGCTCCAATTTTGGCACTGTAGTCACCTTGGTGAAGTCGGACTCTAGTACTTTAATCATGTCTGTGGGTGTCACCACTACTTTAACTTCTGTCTGGCAGATATAACACACTTCTCTAGACAGCTGCTCTGCTGACTAACTGGGTGTCACTTCCTTGGCAATGATCTTGTGGCTGCATCCAATGGCGTCTTCATAGTCAACACAAGGATTAGCACCTCCGCTCAAAAGAACCGACCTTGGCTGGACAATACTCGAAGGGCTCATTGTCTTTTCCTGACACTTCTCTGGGTACCAGCACTTGCCAACAGTTGTAACCTATGAGCAAACCAACATCGCATTCAATGAGAGGGGCGATCTCTTCAGCCAGGTGCTTTAGGTGAGGCCCTGATCTTGCTGTCTTAGGTGTGAGAATATGACTTAAATTGGCAGGGATTAACTCTTGTGCATGTCAGGGGAAGAAGGATTCTCCTTGATGAGTAGAAGCCTGAAACTTGTAGTCCAGCTTTTGGCTGGGAACCAGTGTAGCTTTAGAAGACATAGTTGAAAGCTTTAACTGCTTTTCAGCGTCCAAAGCAGCTGCCTTTTCTTGCAGGACAAATGTGTTGCTCTGACTATCCAGAAGAGCGTAGAGAAGAATCTTATGTTCAGGGTTGCTTGCTGTGGACAACCACACTGGAATGATTGTAGATGTGAGGTCACGTCTGTCATTTTGAATCACACGGTCTGATATACCCTTGCTTGATGTCTCTTTTAATTTCCTTTGTTCTTGATCAATTTCCTCTTTCCTCTAGGTTCTTGATCAATTTCCTCCTCCACATTGGGTGTTTCCCGACTTTTCTCTTTTCGCATTTCATTGATTGCTTTGGATGTCTTGGCTTTGGACACCTTAGTTTGCACAAACTTGACACTTTCTTCATGCGTGAATAATATGGGATGACTTTTCACAGAACATTTTCTTGTGTCAGATTTCTCTTCTGCACAACTTGCTAGCACCTTTGTTCTAACACTTCAAGTCTTTGGAGGTTTCACTTTGAGTCACTTAAGTGCATGAAGTTACTGGGTTGCACACTGGCTTCCCTTGTGACAAAGTCCACAAAGTTGCTGAATGCTCAAAAGGAACCGTTCTGCTCTTCAGTCTCTAACTTTCCCATTTCATTTTGTTGTTAGCCAAGCGGGGAGGTTGCGGGGCATTCTAATTTTAACTCCAGTCTTGCAGAACTTGATTCTTAATCTGGAGCATTGCTGCTTCACATCCCCAGAGGAAGTCTAAGCCCTCTCTAAGTTCAACACCGTCTTTGTTTCCAATCTTGGGCCACGATGTTAACTTATCTCTGAAAGCTTTGACGGTCACAAAAGAACTTCCATATCTTTCCTCCAGAGTATTCCAAGCTGAATAGTATGCTGTGTCTGCTCCCAGCAGGAAGTAACTCTCGACAGCCTTTCTTGCCGGTCAACCAACATACTTGCGAAAGTAGTAAATCTTTTCATTCACGGAGATGTTCTGTCTCTCAGCATCTGAAACGACATCTTCCAATCCTTGTACTTGTGAGAATCCCCATTAAAAACTGCAGGCTCTGGTACTGGTAGACGACTGATGTTGATGGACTCTGCTAGAGCTTGTGCCAGTGCTGTGGTGCCATCTTCCTGCGTGGCTTGGGTTGTACGTCGTGATTGTGGCACGAGCGGTAGAGTACAGATTGTAGAACCTTTTAATCAGTTGCCACCTTAAACTGATTATAAACACCTAACAACGCCACCCCAGGAATTTCACCTGGAGAGTATGAAATGCTAAGCCTAAGGCACACAGGTAAGCTTTACTTAATAAGGCCAAGAGACAATTCCAATTCACAGTGTTTATTGAAAGAGGCAAAATAGGTTAGAAATATTGCAATTCTTTATTAAACTATCTTAATTAAAATCCTAAATATAACCCATATTAAAACCCATTAAACCCACACACACTCACACAAGCAACTGACCCAGAGAGCTGAGGCCTTTCTGGAAGGAAGGGAGGGGAGCAACTGCGGAGGATACTTAAACGTAAACTCCAAACGAAAAACACCACAAACAAATAAACAGGGCACTGCAAATATGAAAGATTACCACCACCAGAAGAACCACCACCACCACCACCAGATCGGACACTCAGCTCCTGGAAACAGAAATTAAAAATATTAAAATGGGGGTTATCGACGATAGGTCTACATATACATACACCCGAACAACAACAACCACAATAATAGTCTAATTGCACAAGTCCTGTGAGATTGTCCGTGTTCAGTGAATTGTTTCACTAGTCCTTTGACTCCCAATCGGAGCGTGGCAGATAAAGAGATCCAGTGTGTGCGAGCGCACAGGACAGAGCAGAAGTCCCCGCACACTTTCAACGCGGCGCCGGCGGACCACGTGCACAGCATACAATGAAATCAAACAGCGGCAGTAAAAGTAGCGGTAGGCAACAGACAACAGGACAAAACGGCAGCGTCTGCATAGAAAAGGAGGACGCGTACAAGATTAGAATTTACGAGCGCATGCACCAGTGACACAGGCATATTCTTACCACTTGAGTGCAGACTTGTAGCTCCTGCAAGGGAGAGGACTGGGAAGCAGCCTATGGTGCCGTCATAGTTACTAATGCGGCATCTGTCCATGTGTAGATACGCGATTGTCCGTGCTACAAACAGATGACTAAATTAGCGGACAGATAACTACATTTTTAGATGAGAGCACCGGAGCAGCTCTTACCTGTCGTGCGACGCAGATAAACACGGAAGTGGAATGCCGGTGGGCGGGCACTCGAAGTCAAAGGGGGAGCAGCAAGGAGGCCCACACCTTTATTGCTTGACAGCTAGTGTAAACAGCCTATGAGAACCCAGCCCTCAAGTGGCAGAGCCCGCCCATTGTGCGTAATGCCACATGATCTTGTGATGTCTTGTGGTACGATGAATGGTTGAGCATTTGCATTGAGTTGTAAAGGTGCAGATAGACTTGCAGACTCAGATACAGCTTTTTTTTTTTTTGTTTGGTCTTTTCATGCAGAAAGCCTGATATTTCTTCATCTGAGGTATGTTCTTTCTCAAAGACCTTCAGTCATGCTTTGGCAGCATTCATTTTCTCCATTTCTAAGCGTTCAAGCTCTCTGCACTTTTGCTCTAATGCCTTCTGTTTTTCAGCATTCCCTGCTTCAAGGATTTCAGGTGCTTTTCTTTCATGCTCCATTTCCTCCTTAAACTTTAGTTCAGGCTTCAGTAGCAGCAAGTTCTGCAACTGCTTCCTGCTTCTTCAGACAACTTGCTGTTGTGATTGGAACGTTCACCACTTGAGCACCTTTGAGAGGCTTGAACACTGATCCAACATCACTCCAGTGGGCCAATCTTTCAGGTGGTCCTTTCTCATCTTTGTCTGCTGCCAAGTTTTCTTCTGCATCACAAGTGCCCACTCTCCGGCGGGTGTCTGCATCAGGAGTTTCATGACCGTGCAGCTCATCATAGGCTTGTTTCACTTCTGCTGAAATGTGTTCCATTTTGACAATGACATCATGTAATCTTGCACTGGCAGGTTCTTCAAATGCCTTTTTGTCTTGTTTAGCAGCAGCTTTCCACTTATAACTGACCTTCAAACAAGCTTGAAGCTTTTTCACTCTTTCTTCATGTAACACTTGGCCTCTTTCAGTGAGCAGTCTCACTCGTTGACTTCTCCTCAAACCCTATTCTTTACCAGCTTTACTTGTGCTTGGCTCTTGTGGACTTGATTCTTCAAAACTTACTTGCCGCTGAAGAGTTTCAGTGACACGGTCGTCTTGCTCTGTCACTATAGTCTGGTGTACCATCTTAGTCACTTGAACTCAAATGTTAAATAATCACCATTAAAAGTACTTATGAACTTAAACTGTCTTACCATAACGATTTAACTTAAAACATGTGTTACCAACACCTTAAACCAAAATAATGAATGGCTTTTCACATTTAGTAAATAGAAAATGGCTCAGTGTCAAACAAAATAATAAAGACTTGACCTTTAAGTACCTTAATGGACCTTTTTAAAATTAGCAAAACAATTGTAATCAACTTGGCTTACTAATCACTTTACGTAAAACGAGCAATAACTTGAGCTTGCACTTGTTTTCAAACCATTGCACTTTACCCCTTTAAGCACTTAATAGAGTCCCTTTAATATTAGCAAGATTAACTTGTATAAGCGTGTTACTACTTTGTAGCTTAATCTCGCGGTACTCTCGGATCCTGGTTGCCGTAGTTTGGGTTGACTGTGCACGCAGTCCGTCTTTTCTTTGAAGTTTGAGAGCCGCGTAATCCTTAACAAGTTGCCCCTTAAATAGAGCTCGTCTCTCTTCTCCTGACTGTTACTCCCCTTGAGTTTATACAAGGATCAAAATTGTTCTTGGGTTTAAACAGATATTTATTTGGACAGAAGGAGTCTTCAACATGTCTTCACATACAAATAAGCCCCACAACGCCGACGCATGCCGTCAGAACTATGGAAAAGAAAATGCAACAACTTAAATTAACCCTCTTAAAATATGGTCCTAGACATATAATAATGTAGGAAAACCACATGTAAAACGATCAAGCAAATTACACATTAATACAAAGTCACGCAACCTTCACATGCACACGAATAGAAAAGTAATTACCACGATAAAACGATAGAAAAACTATAGAAAATTAACCTCATTAACCACATTGACTCAAAGGGAATAAAGTTCAAATCTTACGCCGTTGTTTTGAAAAACTTAAATGTCCCTTTCCCAGACTTTTCTTTTTTGTAATGAATTTTCTTTCTGGATTCAGAGCTCACCACAGCAGAAAAACTGCACTACTCAAAGTCACAAATGACTTATTAGCTGCTGACAATGGACTGGACTCAGTCCTGGTTCTACTGGACCTCAGTGCAGCGTTTGAAACTATCGACCATGTAATGTAGGCTGGCCTTTAGTTTTTATTTTTATTTTTTTTCCAATAATTTACCAAAGTGCATTGTGCAATGGAGGTTCGAGGAGCAGTATCTCCTCCAGCAGCAGAACATGGTGTGTTGGTCTCAGGCACCTTTTTATACCGTCCCACTAACTGGATAAAACTGTTACTTAATTACCATTCCGGGTCATTTTGGTGAAATTGCCTTTGTTCTGACCTCTCCAAATTAAAATGATAACCATTATTGAACCCTCAGTAGTATATACACAAGTTTGGGGTCTTTGTAAAGGTAACACCCTATAGTTTTATCCACAGGTGTCAGAATCACTGTAAGTATGTCTGGTGAGCATTTATACACTTTGGAACACACATAAAAAATTATTTTTTTCATCCTTGCCTAAATTTTTTTGTTAAAATGAAGGTGTAGAAAGCTGCAGCAGGTAGCTGAGGACAAAAATACACTATATCTCAACTGAAAATATTGTTGACCTCTCACATTTCAAACTTGAGGACAATATCTATAAAAATGAGATTTTTACACTCATTTTATTATTAGTAAATCCAGGCATTTTATGGAGGGACTTTTGATGTATCCAAACCTCTCCATATGGAGACATTTGAAAAAATGCAATAACTTTTGAAT
>KN476623.1:0-23214 GCA_000787095.1 Periophthalmodon schlosseri
TGTGAATGTGTTTGATGTCATGGCTCATGCACAGTTAGAAAGTGTTTGGTCTTTGATTGATATTAAATATAACGTATAAGGTATTGTTTCCATCCGTTTTTTTTTTTTGTTTTTTTTTTCCAGTATCACTGTGCCAGAAGAATCCATACAAGTTGGAAAAATCTTTGAATAGTCCCAAGTAAGCACAGCGTAGTGGGCGGAGACAGGGGGTAGGTGAAAACAGACATTTTCTGAACATTCAAGCGTCAATGAAGGACGATACAGAATTACTCAAACAACCGAATTACAACAGCGAGTGAGTTAATAATGACTAAAAGAACATGTTTAAATGCTCATAAAAGTAAAATGTATGCAAAAGATCTCCTTAAAGCTTGCAAAAAATAAAAATAAAATAAAATAAAGATGATATTATAATGTAAAACTGTAGCTCTTGGTTGGATGGTGTTTCTGGTTTGCAGTGTCCGAATCTATTAGGTGACAGTTGCTCAGTTGGTAGAGTGTTTGTCCACTGGGGTTCGAATCCCTCTCTCGACATAAACATCATGAATTTGGTAGATCGGCCAAATTCCCTGACCTACAGGTTGACGGTGCGATTCCAGCTCCCACAGATGAATGCTGTCGTTGGGCAAGACACTTAACCCACCTGGACCCTGTGTCTGTGTCTTAGTGCCTAGTGGTTAGACCTGGTTTAGTCTTGGTTTAGTTAGCAGCTCGTGTAGGATCTTCTGCATACGCGATGGTCAGTAAAAGTTGTCCCAACAAGGAAGAGTAAACTATCAAAAAATAAATAAATAGAAGAGACTAGATAGTTGTTGTTAGCACTTTTTTGAGGATGAAACTCTGCTTTGCTCCCTGACAGTTTATAAACTCAACGCAATGAATAATTAGCATGCTTAAGAGAGCTGTGTAGTCACATTTTGTGCAATTATCTCTTTGCATTAAAGTGTTCAAATTAAGCTTTTTGCATATTCTTTAGGCAGCAGGTTTTCCAAAACTAAATATCGGCCTATGCTGGAGACGTAACGCCGACAGCTGATACGCTAAAAGGTACAAATATCGGCCAGACGATATATCTGTCCATCTCTGCTCTTTCTTCTTCTTATCGATCAATCTTGATTTTGAATTTGATTTGACCCTTTCTATTCTATCTATCTAAATGCCTTTAAATATTGATTTCATTGACATAAACTATACAGACTTTAGCGAGTTCGAAAATTTGAGCTCTGCTCCAAACCTCTGACAAAGGATTGGCTGTGGACCTTTCCATTAAAAAGACCCAAGTTCACTGATGATTAGACGTGACTGAATCTCAATACTGATTTAAATTCAAGTAGCTGTAGTTTGGACCAATGCGAACTTCAAATTATAGCTCTATTTTTCTATGTTTTAAGAGTAAATATTGGTTACAGCCCCGTTAATCTATGCTGAACCACAGTCCATTCCCCCTGGCTCCAGAGGACAACTGTGGATCATCTTAAACAATCACGTAATTACAATCTGGTCACATCCTGGTCTCTAATCAAGCTCCCAGACTGCGTCCCACTCCTCTCCCAATCCTCCCCTCTCCTTCCCCTTCCCTCCTTCCTCCTCTCTCCGTTCTCTTCTCCCTGGATCCAGCCGAACCAAAGGGAATTACATTTCCCTTGGGCGTCCCCTACCTCGCTCCAAAACGAGCCCCCGTTGGCCTGGCACTGCTGGCTGAAGATGAGGCTGGCCTGCTGGGTAAGATTGAAAAAGTGAGCAAAATGGCGTCCGAATCGGGAGAGGTGACCTAGCCCAGATTGTCGGGCAGATTAAAAGTCCGAGTTTGTGATACTTTTCATTTGTCAGCCGTTCGGTGATTGATTCCAGCCCTAAAGCCTTTTTAAGTGCAGAGCCATCGCCGTGGAGACGCAAGGGGCTCCGTCTCAGCCAATGACAAACCCCGGATCACAAAAATTGCCATCCTGTAAAATCTTTTCGCTCTCAAATGATGAATCAATTATAGCATTGAGCCGGCAGAAAATTAGTTTAGCCCCGGCTCGATGATAGATTAATCGACGTGTTATTTTTGAAGCGAAGCGGCCAAACGCTGTCGTGTGTCCCTGAGGTGAGCTTTAGCGGCTGTTAATGGGATTACATGGAGCCGGGCCATATGAACCAGGACTGTACAGGCATAGGGTCAAAGAGAATACAGATTAAAGAAGTGGAATAGTCAATATAGTGAAGAAACTACAAAGTCAATTGAAAAATACAACCATATGTACCAAGGTGTTTTCAGAGTGTAGAATGTGGTGGTGTATTTTGCCATGAAATATAATATGTTGAACCTTTTAACAAAATATCCATTTTAGCGGCTCCCCGTCTGTATTAAAATGGAACTCAACACTCCCAACTTTTTTTGGTACTGAGCTGTTTATATAACGTTGTCAAAGTGTTGTTTACCGTTCCTAGTCCCATTTTGGTAATTTTAGCGCAAACTAGGTACATTTGCAGCTTACCAGTCAAAATCCCACAAAAACTAACAGTGTGCTGCCTCCAGTGGCCACTGCAATTTCAAGTACTACGTGACATCACACAAGACTGGAGTTTAGAGTGTGGATACCTGTTAGACCAATCACAGTGTTCCTTATACCTCCAGACCACGCCCCTCCTCACCCCTCATTCTCATCTTGAGTCCTCCAGGTTAAGCGTCTCTCTTGATACTTCGCAATGTAATCAGCATTCCCTGAGGGTGTGATGCTAACTGTAAGCATGCTGTGTCTGAGGCTTTGTTAGACTTTAATCTGAGCTTTATTTTAACACAATTTGACCAAAATGAGCTGAGTTAGTGAGATGATTTTGTACTGTTAAACAAGTCCCTCCCAAACAACATTACAGTCACACGCTTGCTAGCATTAGCCAACAGTTTTTTTCTGTTTGTCACTCTCACCTTTTTGTTGAAAATCAAACACCTAAACAGGACCATGAACGCTCATGTCGATCCCAGACTCCTGCAAATGTGTTGTGTTTTGTATTTTTTCTTGAGTTTTCAGATAATGTGTAAACTTATTCGGGTGTATTTGCTAATGTGTGCGTCGTGTCACCATGGAAACTGATGAACATTCTGACATAAGTATACACCTCCAGCATGATGTCAATGCAAAGTATCAATTTGAAATGTGGTTGTGGGCGGAGATTTGGTGTTTAATCCCACTTTAAATATTGTCGGCCTCATTGACCTTACTGGTTGTGACGTCATCTGAAATGTATTGAAAAAAAAAGCTTTATGAGGTGGTGTTGCTTGAAATCCAGGGGTATGTAGTAGTTATAGTAATACTGTTCTGGGACGATATTCCAGACCCAAGGAAACAAGTGCGAGATTAGTTGGTCAGATACTGTACCAACAACCATCAGTGTTGAAATTGGTAGTCAAATGTGTTTCTGACATTCCATACCCTAGATTACATTAAAGTGCACATATTAGACTAAATAAACAAGTCCAACGCTCTTTACAAGATTGTGAGAACTCTGAAATCACTCCGTTTAAAATGTTCCCAAGTAGGTACGTCACAGGCCCATAAACCATCACAAGACTCGTTCTGAGAATGTTTGACTGCAGCTGATTGAGTAGAAAAGCACTTGCACGTTGGCGACCTGAGCCTCCTATTGGCCTTGCATCCTGTTGTTGTGCCTCTGCGCAAGACACCTCATCATTCCACGTGAGTGTGACAGTGACTCCGTATAGTTTGCCTCAGGGCAGCTCTGGCTACACAAAAATTGCTTCCTACAAACAAACGCTAATAGGTGTGACATCACTCATTAGTGGCTTGAATGACTATGCTAAGTAGGACTCAGGCACAGGGCACAATTAGGGTAGCACAATAGACCTAGGCTACAAACAGAAACTGTAGACAATAGGTTTTGAGTTTCAGTGTAGTTAGCTCCTCCCTTAAGGTAGATATGAGGCAGTGTCCACCGGTAATCTGACCAGAACTGAAGCAGCGGCTTGGATGGGCAGCGAAACGTCTTCACTCCTACAACGTTTTGTCCAGCTGACAGATTTTATTTTTCTTTTGCGATGGATCAGACCTGGACGACTGAGGGATTACACAGATATCCTACAAATAAACAGTGAATATATACATAACTGGTTTGGAAATCTTTGAGAAACAAAAACCTAATTCAACCGCTATTACATTATAAAAATAAAATATGTTTGTGTTTACTTTTATTTTACATTTAATAAACTGCATTTCTTTTTACTGCACTGTTCTTCTTCTCTGCTTATCTTGGGTAGCGTATAAAAAGTTTAATTCCAAATACATATGCAAAAGAAACCAGGAATTATGGGCCTTGCACTTTACATCACACTGCAGAAGCCTGTCCCTTGTAGCGCTTGTTGTATTAGCAGATGATAAACTGTCCTCCATCTTGGCTCTCATGTCTGACAGATCTGTGCAGGGGCAGTGTCTGGAGGTCCCTCCCCAGGATGCGTGCTCTTCTCCTCCTTAAACCTGACTATAGGCCGTGTGAGTCGGGCTCTGTTGCCGCGGGCGCCCAGGTAACAGCCCATCCATCACCGCGCGCTAACTCTCCACGCTAACAGACACCCAGGCGGAGGTGGCTAATGCTCCCGTCTGCGGCTCTACGCCCTGGGACGCGCTCGGGGTCAAACGCTGGGTCCTCCGCGGGTGATCGATGGCGTCGGTGATGTTCGCCTGTACACAGATATGAAGAGAGGGATGAAAAAGAGTAGGAGGAGGAGGGAGGCAGAGGGGTTTGTTTTGGAGCAAACAGAGATGCTAAATGGAAAACAGCAGCAGTGAACATTAGCGCTAGCTGTGTTAGCATAGGGCACATTTGTCAGACGCACTGGGAGCAATGGGACAAACCAGGGCAGGGGATTAGTCTCAGGCTGAAAATAAAACAGCTGCATGGGGACTTAGTCTATGTGCTAACAGATTACATTGATGTACAACTATGCTATTAAACTATTGACCTTTTTGTTGTCACATCTGTATTACCAGTAAAAAGTATGGACACACCATCTCATTCCATGTTTTTTTTTTTGTTTCTTTGTTTTTTGTTTGTTTTTTGGTTTTTTTTACTACTTTCCAAATTTTAGATACACTGAAGAAATCAAATATATGACGTAAGATCTATGGAATTATGTAGCAAAAAATAAATAAATAAATAAATGTTAATGAGATGTTTATTAATGTTTCTTTCAAATGTAATAATAATAATAATAATAATAATAATACAAGTTTTTGACAAAGCAAAGGGTGGCTGAATATAAAATAAATAAAAATAAATAAAAATTAAAAAAGTAGGTATCTACCTTGATTTCTTTACTACATAATTCCATAGATCTTACTTTATATATTTGATGTCTTCAGTATGTATCTAAAATGAAAGAAAAAACATTGAACGAGAGTGTGTGTCCAAACGTTTGACTGGTAGTGTATATTGGTTTCAGCTTCTTGTCATATGTGACATTTTGAGGACTTTTCACCATTCAAAAGATATACTATATATGTTTAATTATACTTTTAATACTTTTAATTACTATGGCAACAGTCAGTAATTTTTCACCATTCTGAAACCAAAAACCAAAAAATAAAATTGGTTGTTAATCATAGGCTTACCAACTGATCAATGGATTTTGGATGGTTTGATTTTAGTCTGGCGTGTTCATTGTTGTGTCATTGGGCAAGACACTTCTCTCACATTGCCTAGTCCAAACTGTGGTTGGCTGCAACTGGAAGGGCATCTGCCGTATTAACCTGCCCATTGCTGAAAAAGAGAGTTAAAGGGGAAAGAAAATGGTAATTAGCAACTATCATTACTGAAACATAAATCAAATACTGGCTTTTCTTTTCTTTGATGAATCTTCTACTCAGATTGTTTACTTTATTTAAACACAAACACAAAGAACCAAGCAGAGTAATGAAAATATCTTAATAATACACAGCCTTAGTCTTATGAATCCAAAGGCTAAATTGGAAAAGCAACACCTTTGTGAAAATAACAAACTAAAATTCAGGGCCCAAATTTCCATTTTTCTATTAAAGGGCCTAATGTGTCAGTGAAGTGCAGCCACAGTATTAATTTTTAAATAGTTTTCTGGCCAAAATGGCGCTGCGTGGGGGGATGTGATATGAGGTAAACAGAAAGTGCCTCTCATAAACTCATTTGTGGCCCGTGTCTCTCGCAGGATTAGAAAATGAAATAAATAGAACAGAGCGTTGCTGTTCTGCTGAAGCGCCGAGGACGATATTTGTGCATGTGACCTGGTTTATGAGAAATACCAAAGTACTATCACATTAGAAGAGACTTGCAGTGATGGTACAGCGTTGTGGTAGGACTGGCATGTGCAGAGGCCAATCCTCCAGCTAGGTACTCCTGCATCTTATGACAATACAGATTTTTCTTCGACTTTAACCTTACACGCTTTGAAACAATGAATTAGAGCATAGATTTTGAAGAAAATGTATCTACTGTGACACTAGCACCAACACATCGCATAAAATGAGATGGCTTATATTTTTCGCCATCACTGTTTCTCAAACTGTGGTCCAGGTATGACTGTATATGTAATTGGACATAGCTAACCTGCTAGCCAAATAGGAAGCGAGCATGGGCACGTTTGCAGCTCCGTCCACTCTGGCTCCAATTCGCTTTCTATTGAAAAACTCGAAAAAGTCGTTCCTGTCTCTAACTGCTGCTGTCAGCCTCGTCATTTTGCTCTGAAAATGTTAATCCGCCCTACATGATCCCGGGGTTTTTATTTTGCTATTTTGTCCATAAATCAACATATGAACATTAATAACAGACAAATCAGGCGCCTTCTTTCCCTGAGGCCGCTCCCGCTAGCGTTAGCAACGGGTTTGATTGAAACCAGAGCCGAACGCTTTGGGTGACGTCACACTCCTTTAGTCCACTTCTTTATACACGTCTGTGGGTATGACTAAACTGCTGGTCCCTCCGACTACCATCAGTCACACCAAACGAGTGATTGAAGTGGATAAGTGCCTTGCTCGTGTACACAACAATAGTATGTACTTTCAGCATAGCAAAAGTTTAATATATTGAAAATAACTACTTGGTGCAATAACGTTTTTTTACCATCTTTCAACCCCATACCAATGTAACGCTGTGAAGAATATAGGCATATTTTTGTATTATTTTCCACGTCAAAAACCGCTAGTACCCACTACGCACTGGGAACAGACACCGAGCTTTGCCCTTGAAACACACAACCAGGAGAGATGAGATCAAATGTTTCACTGGGGGAGCGTGTTCAGAATGGGTCCACTTTAGATGACATCAGCGCAGCTACAATTTAAAGCTACATGTAAACAGAGCCGTAGATAGCACCGCGCTAGCTAGCCTCATCTCGTAACCTGTCCCGGGCCGCGATTTACCGCTGTCCCCGTCACCTCTGCAACTTGTTCACACTAAATTTTGGGTGGCGTTGTTCATCATTTTTCCATTTTTCCGAGGCATGAGGCAGGACCGTAACTCAGGGACTGGCAGCTGGCTTGTCATTTGCCGGGTCGCGCGGAGAAAATAAAGAGATGTTTTTGTGAAAAGGTACAAGAGTTTACAATAGAGCCAGGCAATATCCACACAGTCATTTCAGAGGATGAGACGAGAGGTACACAGAAATGGAACTGTGGACAACTGAAGGTAACTGACAATGTTATTTAGGCCTTTGGAACATAGTTTTGACCCCTTAGCCTTGGCAGTGATTTATGTTGTATATTATTCTCCCTGATTTTATTGCTTTGACTGGAAGGTTCCACAGTATGTCATTATACATAAACTTATCAATCTCGCATTTACTCAATTAACCTTAAAATAAACTAATTAAAGAATGTGGTGTGTAGGGTCATGTCTCTACTTGGCCTGGTGATGTCACCTTTTCGTCATCATGGAGATGAAAAAAAGTTTAATGCCATATTCTGGAACTTTCTTGGCAAAAGCTAGCCAATCCATGGAGACAAGCAGATGGTACCCCCATCTCCATAAATTCCTCTTGTCTGTAACACATCACTCAGACATCATTCAGACCTAATGTAGCAAAACAAAGATCAGAGGATTGATTCTCACTCGTACAAAGTTCTGTTCTTGTGTCCTTAGGCAAGACACTTCACCCACCTTGCCCAGTATGAATGTGTTGTGAGTGTTGTTGGTGGCTGGGGGGGCTGATGGCGCAGATTGGCAGCCTCACTTCAGTCAGTCTGCCCCAGAACAGCTGCGGCTACAATCAAAGTTTACCATCACGAGTGTGGAGTGAATGAATAATGCATTGGAATAGTATAACCACTTTTCCATTGGCACGGTGTATGGTGCAAGTCCAGGGGCTCGGCTACACAAGCAACTGACGTCACCCAAACATAACTAATGTTTTCTTAATAAGTAAAATCAACATTGTATCTGAATTATATTTTTAATCATAAGGCCAATCTCATCGAATCACAAAAAGATGTTTAGTAAAGTTTGTGGCGCAGTGAGACGTGGCTAAATCTAGCATAAACACAGAACTCTGGTTTGTCATCAGCTTTTTCTGTAGATATTTCACTTCTTTGCGTCTCCGCGCCTCATTTTAACATGTCTTTTTGTAATGCATTGGGGTTGGCTCATGTTAGAGGCATTATGCACTGGAAATATAATATTTTGATCTTGATGGGCCATACATCAATAAACAAGAAACAGCTGTCTAGGTTTGTTTTGCGAGGCATGTCGGCTCAACATAAGTTTCCGTTACTGGAAATACATTTATCACAAAATCACATCTGTGTTTGCTGAGAAATTATTATCTTCTGTGTATGTCTGGTTTTTTGCCCTATTGATGATGATGATTGTTTACCCAAAAAATGTCCACCTTACATGTCTTGCACTAAATGTTTTACCATGTGCGCTGCTACTGGCGCGCTGCTGGTTCTCCAATCCAGTGACCAGCCTTGCCCCCCACGAGCTGGTCCCAGACCTGTGCCAGACCCCCTTGAAAGGCAGTACCTCCAGCCGTCCGGTTGGGACCCTCAAACGGAGCGGTACAGATCACTTTATGCTGTGGAAACACTCAAACCCGTACCCTATGGAAATGAGGCTTAAGACATTATTTAACAGTTTGCAGTTGAGTGTTGAAAACTAGCATGCTTACAGCTCACTTCCTGAATCTCAGTTCTTGATAAAGCACTTCATAATTAAACACAGACTGCACACAGTGACCTCATTTTGACCTCAAGAGCTGCGTATACAATATATTTGTACTGGGGCAACACAAATATTGCTCAAATACATGGAAAAAGCCACTTAGCATCCATTTTGTCCCCTCTCCTCTGCGTGTGAGCTATAAGTGTATTAGAGTAAAGAGGTGCTATGCTTGACCCGCGGCAGGATCCACGACTGTCCCCAGTGTTTAGCTAATGCTCGGTGAGGCTATTAGCCGCGACTCCTCTCCTCCGCTAGCCACATGTTTACCGGTTTATTAGGGCCCACGCAGACTTCACAGCACCAATTTAGGCCCATGCAATTGAAATAAGCCCCATTTAGAGAGGAGAGAGCCGGAGTATGTCGTCCGGTGGCGTTTCATTAGGATTCAAAGAGCTATAGGCGCGCGGAGGTGATGGTGAATTAAAGCGTAGAGGCCCGCGGCGTATGCGGCACTGTGCTACATATTACCACTGTGTCACACTGGCTATAATGGGATATGGAGGCGCTATTAACCAGGACGTTTCTCACACTGTACGGTTGAGTAATACATTTGAGTAACGCTAACAACAACTAGCATGCTAGCAGCTCACTTCCTGAATCTCGGTACTCGATAAAAACACTTTACAGATAATGTGCATATTAGAGTGTTGGGTTTCTTATGTGAAGTCATATACTGATGCTGTTTAGACAGTATTTGCAGATATTGGAGTTTGGACCATAGATTGTATATATAAATGGACATAGCTAACCTGCTAGCCGCCGCGTTCCAAATAGGATGTGATTATGGGCGCACTTCCGGCTCACTCTGGCTCCAATTCACTTTACAATGGAAAACTGTCGCCCCTCTCTCTGTAACTGCTGCTGTTAGACTCGTCATTTTGGTCTTAAAATGTCCGTATTAACCCGCTCTACATGATCCTGCTTTTTTAAAAATTTCGCTATTGTGTCCGTAACTCAATGCATGAACATTAATAACTGACAAATCAGACGGCTTCTTTCCCTGAGATTGCTCCCGTTACCATTAGCAACAGGTTTGATTGACGGCGCTGCTAAGTGGCCGTTCCCTGTTAAACCAGTGGTCCGGGGGCATTAGGGGCGTTACCTTCAACAGCCTCGCTTTGGATTGGCTTTTTGGTTGCTATGATACTCGCAGTCGGAATTCCTAATGTGCAACTTGGCTCCAAATTTGCCCCTGTAACTTCTAGCCTCGATGAGCTTCATTTGACTGAAGCCGAACGCTATAGTCGACGTCACACTCACTTAGTCCACTTCTTTATACAGTCTATGGTTTGGACACACCATCTCATTTAAAGTTTTATTTTATTTATTTATTTATTTATTTTTTACTACTTCCTACATTTTATATACGTACGGAAGACATCAAACATATGAAGTAAGATACGTGGAATTATGGAGCAAAACACAAAATGTTAAATAACTTGTTTTATATTTTAAATTCAAATCCTCAAAGTAACCACCCTTTGCTTTGTCAAAAAAAATAGTTATTTTATCTTTTTATTTATTTTTTCTTTACTACATACTGCCATATATCTTGCTTCATGTATTTGAGGTCTTCCGTGTATATCTAAAATGTAGAAAGTAGTAAAAATATGGAGAAAAAGATGAATTTGATGGTGTGTCCAAAGATTTAAAATTTGAAATATTGATTTATTAAACTTGTCTATCTCTGTCTACCTCCATCATAACTGGAATCAAGCAAGTGGTGTCATCAGGCCAAGCTAAAGGTCAGATCTGTGGAGGCTGGAGCCCCATTACTTCGTAAGGTCCCACTTATTGACAGCTTTGCTTTATTCCACCCCACCCAGTTTGCCCCTCCTCTCTGCATAATAATCAAACAGTACTTTGATTTGCCCCTCCTCTCCGCATTTTAAGCATATGGTATTTTGATTTTCCCCTCTTTTCTTCATTATAACTGTACAGTATTTTGAGTTGCCCCTCCTCCCCTCATAATAATCAAACAGTATTTAGATTTTACCCACCTCTACGCATTTTAAGCATATGATATTTTGATTTGCCCCTCCTCTCCTCGGTATAAGCGCGTTGTTTTTTGATTTGCCCCTCCTCTACTCATTTATAATCTTACAGTACTTTGATTTGCCCCTCTCCTCCTCAGTATAATCGTACAATATTGTAATTTGCCCCTCCTCTCCTCATTATAATCGTACAGTATTTTGATTTACACCTCCTATACTCATTGTTATCAAACGGTATTTAGATTTTCCCCACTTTTATGCATTTTAAGCATTTGATATTTTGATTTGCCCCTCCTCTCCTCAGTATAATCGTATTTTGCCCCTCCTCCCTGTATAAACCAGTGCATATACAGTAGTGGTATCAGGGACATACCAAAGAAAGAGGGAGGAGGAAAAGGGGAAGGAGAGAGAGATGCAACTGAGAGAAGCAGGGAGGAGAGAGGTGCGGGGTCAGAGAGAATGGAGATGAACCGAGGACGGGGGAGGGAGAGGGGAGAGGAGAAGGAAGAGAGCGATGGGGATGAACTGAGGAGGGAGGAGGGAGACAGAGGGGGTGAGAGAGGGTCTAACATGATGTGAACATACCAAAGAAAGAGGGAGGAGGAAGAGGGGAAGGAGAGAGAGATGCAACTGAGGGAAGGAGGGAGGAGAGAGATGGGGGTCAGAGAGTTTAACATGAGCGTTTCTACCCTACACTGTATGAACATACGAAAGAGAGAGGGAGGAGGAAGAGGGGAGAGGAGGTGGAGAGAGATGGAGATGAACTGAGGGAAGGGGTGAGAGAGGGTTTAACATGATATGAACATACAAAAGAGAGAGGGATAAGGAAGTTTTAAGGAATTTTTTTTGGCCTTTTTGCCAAAAAAAATAAATAAATAAAATAATTAAATATCACTATCTAGTCCCAGAGTTAGATGAAGTTTCATAGCAGAATAAGATTTGCATCAGAATAATAAAATTCTAGCTCCAAGCCCTGTTCCTGAAGCAGCCAAACCTTAAACAGTGTGTGGTGTATACGGCTAATTCCTGGACACATGTGACATTTAGCCCAAACAAATCACCCCGGACACAGACGCGGTGTCGTCATGGCGACCTTTAGGTGACACTGATGTAATGTAAAGTCAATGGGAGTGGTCAGCGGAGGGCGTCGGCGAGAGACGTGCGGGCTCTGCTGGGAGGGGCCGCGAACACGGCTCCGTCTGAACACAGCGTTTATTTATTTATTTGAATTGGGACGACGCGTATTGAATGTCCTGTATTATGTAAATGCCTCTTGTGAGCTTTAAGCCATGTTATAACGTTGTTACCTCCTCAAAAACATACCTGGAGTTGTGTTTTGTTTCGTTCACACCCTTTACTCTACATCTCCACAGCTCAAAATGCTCTGTTCCACCTTGTGATGTCATTAAGCGGTAGTTTTCAAGTTAACAGCTCCTTTTACCTTTAGTTCATGCAATTCCAGGGCTGAACTCATCCAGATGATTCTAGTGAAGGTGTGTGGAGTTTAAAAACACAGTGGAGCACTTCCTGTATTACCACATGACATCACAAGGTGGAAGTGTTTTCTGTTTGAGAGAAGAACTCAGCCTAAATATGCAGAGTTTGTGTGTTAAACATGTGAATGAAACAAAACACAACTCCAGGTGTGTTTGTGATGAGGAAACAACATTGTAACATAGATCAGAAAATAGCGTAACACGGGCCCTTTAATCAATGTGCTAGCAAGGAGTTAGCACAGTAGCTAGATTTCCTCCATTGTCCTAAGGCATGTAAAAACATTAAAAGGGGGTATTACACTTTTATATGTATGCTTCTGTATATGCTAAAACATTTAAATCAACATGTTACCTTTTTGTTGTTTGAAAATGCTATATTCGCCGAAAACAACATATTAAAAAGTTGAATTCCTTTCAGTTTTGTTTTTGACGCTGTATCTCCCTCAGTGGTGGATGAAATACTCAATTTTGTTACTTAAATAAAAGTAAAAGTATCACATGAAAAAAAAAAAAAAAAAAAAAGTAAAAATACTTTAAGAGTAAAAAGTAGAAGTGTTGTTAATTTGTTAAAAAGTATATGTAGTGATATTGATTTAAAACTGCTACATATTTTGGTCAGCAGTAGTGATACAAATCAATTTCTTAATTTTTCTTATGAATTTGTGTATTTATATTTGTTTGCTCAAAGCCAAAGCTTGAACTTGAAAATTTTAGTCAGGATGTTACCACGAACATGGTAAAAATAACCCCTCAAGTACTTTTTACTTTTCAGTCCAGTTCAAAAATGTAGTGGAATAGAAAGTACAGATACCTGCTCTCAAATGCAGTGAAGTAAAAGTAAAAAGTATCCACTGTAAAATGTACTTAAATAGAGTACAGATACCTAAAAATTCTACTTAAGTGCAGTACTTGTGCTTTGTTACCTTGCGTATGGTATAAACAGATCTAGAGGTCAAAATAAGTCCACTGTGTGCCGTCTGCATCTAATTATAAAGCGTTTCATTGTCCAGTAATCAGGAAGTGCACGGTTAGCACGCTCACTGTTAGCTTTCCTGTCACGGCAAAACTCCGCGGTGGTCTCAGAGATTGTAAAAACCGCGTGTAAACTCGTCGTGGTGAATAACCGGGATGCTCGGAATGCGTGAGGTAAATGAGGAATAACTTTGGAAACTAACACTGCAAACTGTTTAAAATGAAATAATTCTGTTTTTGATACAGTAAAAAAATCAGGTACAGCGCCTTTAACTAGAAACAGTGGCTCGTTGCTTACACCAGCCCTGCCCCTCTCCTCCTGACCCGGCCTGTTCTGTGGGGCATCGGCCTTGATCGACGTCCTGCGGCTTAAACGCCTCTAAATGACACAATATACAGCAAACATTTATGGATCTGCCTCCCACAGCTCAGCGGCCGCCAGCTCCGCTCTGCGCTGCGAAAATCACTCGCACAAGTTAGACACACAACTCCATTCACGGTGTTAATTGACAGTAGGAAGTAAGTAGTACAACTGTTCGGGCCTATCAGACCGTTTCAACGCAGCAAAGGCATGTCAACTTTAAATTATACGTTTATTTATTTAAAACTGACTCATTCTGCAGTCGACTTTTCAGAGCTTTTGACCGTGTTATAGTTGTTTCCTTCTCATTTCTCCTCTCAAAGTTGTGTTTTTACTTTAATAGCTTATTTTCAAGACGTCATTTTGCCGATCAATCCCAGTTTACACCGCAACCAACACACACACGCTGCTTTGTACTTACTCGGTTCTCCAATTTTTTTTTCTTAGTCAGTGATACACGTAGGATTCAGCAGCGTCGCGTAGTCATTTTGGTACAAATGAATACAAATTCGCTCTTTGTTGTGATGACGTTTACGCCGACGTCAGCTCCCACTGGGCAGTTTTCTGATGTAGAAGTCAGTGAAGTTGTTTCTTTTATTAAGTTTTAATAAGAAAACAGAAACAAATACAGAGTAAGGGTTTTCCAAGTCATTTTATAGTGCATTTTCATTGGACTAAATTCCACTCGTTCGAACGCAGTGGGTGACGTCACACTCACTTAGTCCAGCTCTTTATACAGTCTGTGGTTGGACGTCGCCCTGGGGTGAGCA
The DNA here is from genome assembly GCA_000787095.1 of Periophthalmodon schlosseri. Taxonomy (NCBI): domain Eukaryota; kingdom Metazoa; phylum Chordata; class Actinopteri; order Gobiiformes; family Gobiidae; genus Periophthalmodon; species Periophthalmodon schlosseri. Next base: position 14,777 of record KN476623.1, read on the forward strand.
GAGAGGCCACGTGCAGCGCAGAGGGGCGGTGTGCAAAGCTGAGGAGCGGTGTGCAGAGTGGAGTATTCTAAAGCCTGGGGCTGTATCAGTAATACAGTGAACTTATTATGGCCTTCTAGTCTAGCAGCGACACAGAGATGTTTATTATCCACATAGTGCAAACTCAGTCTGCGGGGAGATGCATTAGTTTACAATATAAACTGGAGTTCACGACCAACAAAAAAAAAAAAAAAGACATTCCGCCCAAGACATTACAGACTCGGTGATAAATATATACGCTGCAAACTACAGCGGTTTCAAGGGCAACTCTCACCTCAACTTTTGACCCTCTAAAAATAAGTAACGAAATTGATGTAGTTCTTTTCTTAAATGATTCTATTATATTTATTTTCTTTATTCTCCTCTAAAAATGTGAAAAATAGCAACATAAAATGCATATTGTTCATAATTATATTGCCAGTTTTTTGTTTCATGTGAATAGGCCCCGTAATTACAGAGATATTAACCATAAACCAGGTCCACACATCTGCAGTCTGACAGTTACACAGCAGATTCTGACCTGTTCTCCAGCTCAGTTGAAACTATAGGGACTATAGTGAGGTCACATGTCCCATTCTCATAACACCTTGTCAGTGCCTGATTTCTGAAGCTAAGCGGGGCTGGGTCTGGTCAGTGCTCAGCTGGGTGACCGCTGAGAATACCAGGTGCCACAGTGGGGCAGCAGCGGCTTTAATGGGAACTGTTATTTGGCAAGACACTCGTGAATGTGAACGTGTGCGTGAGTGTTGGTGGTGGTCGGAGTGGGCCTTCAGTCTGTCCCAGGGCAGCTGTGGCTACAGAATTAGCTTACCACCTCCGAGTGTGGGGCGAATGAATAATGCGCATAATTGTAAATGGTTTTGAATGGTTTATATAGCGTTTTTAACATGTTTATATCACTTCAAACCCCAAAATAGGACAATTAACAATTTAAAACTACATACTATGTCTTTGAAAAGTCTTTCAAATGTCACATCGAACAGAAAAATGAAAAGCAAAATGTGTCTTGTCCCAGTACAGATATATTGTATAAGCAGCTCTGGAGGTCAAAACAAGTCCACAGTGTTCCGTCTACTTATAGGAAGGATGTTATTGGCAGATAACAAGGAAGTGTGCGTTAGCATAGTAGCTTTTGATAACTTTATTGTCACAGCAAAACTCTGCTCCACTCCGCTCTGTTGTAAAAAGCGCCTATAAACTCACTGGGGTGAACGGGATGCTTGGAATGCATAAAGTAAATGAGGAGTAACTTTGTACCACTGCGCTTAAAATGAACGGTACAAATCAGGTACAGCGCCTTTAACATATCTTGACATGTTTTCCTTTTCTGCTCACTTCACTCTTTCACACTTAGCTGCTCTTTAACTTGCTTATATTTAGCCTGAGCCTCATGATGGGTCCTTAACAAAGCTGCTGGTTGTTGTTGAAGATGGTACATAATGAGGAGGCAGCCGTCAGTAGCGCCATATGGCCCTGTGCTATTCCTGTGAACGTGGTCTGATTAAGTCAAGACTGAGAGCCCCTGAGAAGAGCCCATATCGGCTTCACACTGACTGGAATGGGCTACTAGGACGCACCCAATGAGGTATTAATAAGAGCTAGAAAGATCGTTTTCATAGTAACCTATAGTAACCAACATCTGTTTCCAGCAGCCATGTTGGGAGTGTAAAATTCTACTCATACAAAAGAATAGGGAACTGGATTTCCTCTTTAATACTTAAATAAGTACCAAAAGGTGTGGAGTGACGAACTGAAGAAACAAAAAAAGGTTCGCTAATGCTAGCTAGCTTGTGACTGCTTGTTTAACAGTACAAATCCGCTCACCTGTTGCAGTTCAATTTAAGTCAGTTATTTATGGTCAGATCGTGTTAAAACAAGTTTAACAGAGTAACAGAGCTTCAGGCAAAGCAGTTAGCTTCAACCCCCGCAAAGTTTTGACAGTAAAATTTAGTTTTATTTTATAAAGCACCATAAATCCTGCAAACATTACTGACCTTTACAAACTGGAGCTGGAAGTTAGATATTGACTAGTACTACTCGTTGCCAAAGGTAAGAAGTAGTCAATTTTGTCACTGAAGTAAAAGTACAGATACCGGAGTAAAAAAATACTCAAGTAAAAGAAAATCTACTGAAGTAAAAGTATCAAAGTACCCGTTTAAAAAGTAAAAGTAGTCCATTCAGCGCAGAGTTTGAGATCTAATGACGCTTCAAATGTAGTGTTTTATGTAGTGGAGTAGAAAGTACAGCTACCTGCTCTCAAATGTAGTGAAGTAAAAGTAAAATTATGCACTTTAAAATCTACTTAAGTAAAGTCCAGATACCTAAAATTTAGTACAGTACTTCACTACTTTTACTTTACCTTCCACCACTGAATGTAACAGCCGCTTGTCCAGACTGTCGACAAATGTCAAAATTAACGTTATTTTGCTGTCCCATTAAAATGAATGGGACAAATTGTTCACATCAGTAACAGGCTGCGTGTGCAACTATTCCAAACACGTCACTCCTGGAAGGCTCTACATTACACCCTATTGGGACGCGCCGCCAGCCACATCCACCCGCTCCCTCGAGATACGTCTATGTTTTTCTCCTATAGATGCGTGGTTGGAGAGGCCATGCTAATGCGCCTGGTGGTATGTAAGTGAATCTATCTGGCCCTCTTCATCAATCACGGCTGAAGGATATCGATCGCGTCTGCACTCATTATGATGTCCAAAGTCCACTCCGGTCTGGACGGACGCGGGGGCTTTTGGACAAGGAGCGAGCGGTAAATGCTCGCGCAAGACAGATAGTTGTTTAGTAGTTTGTGAAAATGCAATCATCGTCGTCGCGGTTGTATTAAGCTGTCGGGTTGTGCAAATGGAACAACAATGCGCTGACAATAACATCGCAGGACAATAGGAGCGCGTACGGCCGGCAGCGGGTTCAGACCAAAGTGGCTGAGGGGGCACGTCCGTTTCAGAGGGGTCAAAGACAGTACTCCTCAAGTGTCATTATTTAACCTAAAATGGAGCTGCCCCCCGCTTATCTGGGGGCAGCAGTCTAAGCAGGGACTCCTAGACTTCCCTCAGCCCGGAGACTTCCTCCAGCTGCTCCGGAGGGACCCCAAGGCGTTCCCAGGCCAGCCGAGAGACATAGTCCCTCCAGCGTGTCCTGGGTCCTGGGTCCTTCTCCGGGGCCTCCTCCTGGTAGGACACGCAAGGAACACCTCTCCAGAGAGGTGTCCAGGAGGCATCCGGAACAAATTCCCGAGCCACCTCAGCTGGCTCCGCCCGACGAGGAGGGGAAGTGGCTCTACTCCAAGCTCCTCCCGTGTGACTGAGCTCTTCACCCTATCTCGCCCAGCCACCGGTCATTACCGAAAGCTCATGACCATAGGTGAGGGTAGGAACGTAGTTTGACCGGTAACTCAGCTCCTTCTTCCTTTTTCTGTTTAAAACTGAACTAGTTAATTTGTGGTCCAAAGGTCGCTTACCTTACGCACTCTGAGCATCCTAACTGTTCACCACGATGAGTTTATAAGCACTTTTCACGACTGTCAGAGGCCAGAGTGGAGTTCTGCCATGACGGTAACTCTACAACTAGCATGCTAACGTGCATTTCCTGATTCCTTATCTCTTCTCATATTCTTGTGCAGTCACTAATAAACAATTCTAAATGAGATGGACTGAACTATTTCCAAAGTGCTTCTAGTTACCGTCACTCTGATGCTGAACCCTGGCAGAAAACCAAACGTCAGGGATAGTCACATGGTGTTGATTCCACATGGTTCTCATCCAACAACCTGCCAGATTGAATAAAAGTGGCCCTCCCTGGCAGTTGCTCCTTTATGGTTCTCATCCAACAAAATAGTTTTTTGTTTTTTGGTTTTTTTTAATGTGTCAACAGTATCATTTAGTCCCATTTGTTTTATTGGATTTTTTCTCAAACAAGCAACTTTTAGAATACACTGTATAAAGTAAATAAAAGTTTGGTACATACCCAAACTTATTTGCAATTTCATCTTATTTTAAACAAAATATAGCACCATGAGTGTAAAGGAAAACGGATTTCCGACAAGGCAAAAAATATTTGTCCTCAACTTTTAAAATACCGAGGAGTTTTCCACTATCTGTCATTTTGAGAGGTGTTGTGCATGTAACTACTGCAAAGAGAAAAATCCAAGTTCTTCCTCACCCACATTATGTCAAAACGTCACATTTAATGATTTAATAAAGTTATTCAGCTGGAGTGGAACCTTGTTATGTTCAAATTTATCACACATTTTCCAAATTATGTGAAATGACAAGAACTAATTAATTAAACATTATGTGAGCAGATGTCCCTAATTTCTGTCTCAACTCTTTTTATATATATATATTTTACCACCAGAGTGAAGAGGTTGTATGGGGGAAGGAGGTCAGGTATTTTGCTAACAAAAAATACGTTCACAAAAAAAAAAAAGGAAAAAAAAAAGTCCACTTCCTGGTTTTCACATTTCACAAACTTTATAAACTGGAGCTAGAAGTTAGATATTGACTAGTATTAGTGGTGGATGAAGTATTCAGTTTTGTTACTTTTTGTAAAAGTACAGATACCAGCAAAAAAATACATAATAAGTAAAAGTATCACATGAAAAAAGTAAACATATTAAAGTACGAGTAAGTAAGAGTAAAACGTATTTTAGGCTGATTTTGAGATCTAATGAAGCTTCAAATGTAGTGATTTTGTGAAAGATTTGCGCTGAATTTAGATTTTTTTTGTTTTTTTCCTAACTACGAACATTTTAAAAATAAACCCCCAACCTTTTTGTCGCGTCTCAAACAATAATAAAAAATACTTCTACTTTTCAGTCCAGTTCAAAAATGTAGTGGAGTAGAAAGTACGGACACCTGCTCTCAAATGTAGTGAAGTAAAACGTATCCACTTCTATAGATACCTAAAATTTATACTTAAGTACAGTACTTTGTTACATTCCACCACTGAACGTTACAAACATATAAACAACTGCGACTTGTCTGCACTGGGCCCGATTCCAAAGTCCTCTCTTGCTTCAGAAAAAAAAATATCGAAATAGAAATATGCAGAAATATTTCCTCTGGGTATAAAAAGCATCCGTTTCTGTCAGAATGTGAGAATCTTAGTGGGAGTTAAAGCGACAGTGACCCGGGTGTTAGCCATTAGCGCTGTTAGCTTAGCCTGTCACCCACCTCGCTGCCGTGTGGAGGGGCTGAATCAGGCTGGAGCAGGGTGCCTCAGGAGTGGGTTTGGATGGGATAGCTCCGCGGCTGTCCTCCCACTGCTCCCAAGCTTCCTGTAGTACAAAAAAGTATTTCTACATGAGTTAAAATTACTTGAATTTAGAATCTTTCTTTCAGGCCAGAATCCAGCGATGGAGTTTGCGGTCAGATGGAATACATTTCGAGAACATGCGAAACTGGATACGCCGGTGCCACTAATGCGCTTTAATAATCCGGTGATAAACATTTATACTCACACCTGCTCCTGTTTTTAATGCTTTAAATGGACCTATGTGGTTATTTGTTTTTGTTTGTATCGCACTGGATTTGAACGGGGCGCTCGTGAAAAAGAGTCTGAGCGCTCTCATTGGGCTCGTCCTGTGTAAATAAAGATAAATTAATGATGATGTCATAATTTCAAATGGAGGGCAGGGGCCTGTATAACTCTATGGCGAGATTCAAATATCCAAACGTGATCACAAATGTTGAGCCTTATCATCATATGTTAGGGATTGGCTCCACAAATTTGCTACATTTAATGTTATAATCAACTGAAAACAATCACACGTTTGAGGTTTAGCCATTGGGAAAAAACATATATATATATTAACTTGTGATTAGGTCCAGTAATTACAGAGATTAACCATAAACCAGGTCAACAAATCTGCAATCTGACAGTTACACACCAAATTCCACTTGAGAATTCTGACCGGGCGACAGTAGCTCACTTGGCTGGTAGAATGTTTGTCCACTGATTCGAAGGTTGGCGGTTCGAATCCCGCTCTCAACATAAACATCATTGGTTGAGCGGACAGATCCACCGACCCACAGGTTGGCGGGGTGATTCTGGCTCCCACAGATGAATGCTGTTGTTTGGGCGAGACATTAACCCATCCCACCCCCAGTGTCTGGACGCGTGTGTGAATGGGTGAGTGGTTCCTTGATGTAAAGCGCTTTGAGTCACTTGAAGGAGGAAAAGTGGGATATAAAAATGTGACCGTTTGGCCTCTAGATACATTTTAAACCACAAACTATCTCCGTTCATACAGCAGTGACTTAGTGATTTATAGCGCTCACCCACCAAACCAAAGGATGGCTGCTGCATTATTTATGTATTAATTACTTGAATTAATTAATTAGCAACATCATGTTCTCTGCCTGTGACTGATTTAAAAAAAAAAAAAAAAAAGACATTAGTTTCTGATGGATGTGTGTGATATTATACTGTCATTAAACCAGTAAATTCAATGTATCCATGGATTTCAGCATTCTTTTATAGGTGACATTTTAATGAGTTTACACCATTCGAAAGATATAATAGTTGTCAATCGCTATGGCAACGATCCCAGTTTGCCGTCATTCTGAAACCTTAGGATGGGAACCCGTAAAAATGGAAGTATATGAGAAGTAAAGCGCGTTTTATAGATTGTATTCAGACTTATTAGCAGCAGTACGCCACAGAAGGGGAGGCTATGGAACATTTTAGGTTCACTTTTTAAGGCTCAGAACTTTCTCTTTAATCTGATCATGTGAAATTTTATCGAGCGACGAGGATAAAAATACATCTAGCGCGGGGAGTTTGACAAATGTGCCGATAAATGGGAGTTAACCGGAAGACGGCGAACGGCGCTGGTGCTGCTCCCTTCTCAGATTGGGCAGAGAAAAAAGTTGTTTTTGAAGATGATATTAACACTATCCATCACTGGGGTGTCATCTCTCCTCATGCACGAGCGATCCCAGCGATTGTGTATCACGGGCTGTGTAATAATGTTTACTGACAGCATTCCCAGTAGAGGAATCCGGGATATGACTGCACTTTATCAGGAGTTAAACGGGAACAGCTGCCCAGGGAACGCACGCTTTTCCAAACACGCGCTAGCACATCACAATGGCTGTTTAGGGCCGGGCTAAAGGCATAATAATCAGCTACAGTTTGAAATCAGGTCAAAGAGGCAATACTTACAGTGGCCACAAGGGGCTGGGTCCATAGACCTAAAATAACTTCAAAACGAAAGCAGCATCTTGTTCCTTTGATAAAGCAAGTGGAGATTAAATGCATGTGCAGCACTTCTGAACTGTAGCCTAAAAGCATATGGGAAATCAGCTTAATGCGGCACAGTGGAGATGTTTGCAGTGAGTAGGTTGCCGGTTCGATGCCCAGACACTGTGGGGTCTGTCCGTGTGAAGTGTGTATGTTTTCCTCGTGTGTGGTTGAGTGAAATCAAATTTTGTCAAATTTTGACATGAAAAGTAAATGTTAATTTAATTTCTTAGTGAGACCTGCCCAGGGAGATGTCCAGGAGGCAGCCGGAACAGATGCCCCAGCCACCTCAGCTGCCCTCCCCCAAATGACCATATGAGCTATGTTGCCTGGGGCTGGTAGAGTCTCCCATGGCAAACAGGTTCTATTTGATGGGTTAGACAAAGTGCAGTTCTAAAACCCCTATGAGCAGTACAATATCGAGGATCATTATGTACCTCATATAGTGCACCCACTCCGGAGTCTGATGGCCGGGCTCAGGCGACATGGGCCCGCCCTCCTGTGGGCTCACCGCTCGCACAGGCTCTCATAGAGGACAGGTGCATTGTGGATTGAGTAGCAGACGCAGGACCCCGTCTAACGGACACAGTGCCTGGCTGTCAATACATGGAATGTCACCATAGTATTAGTCATTATGATTATATTATGATTATCAATAATAAAAAATGAATTCGGCAAAAAAGTCTTCAAATTGTGTCAAATATGATACAAATGAAGGTTGTGTTTCAGCCAGTTACACTTGAAATAAAATTACATTATAATCGTTTTGACAAAGAACATCCTCTTCTCTGCACCAAATAACCTTTTTTTTTTTTTTTTCTTTTTCTGTCCCTGACAAACAATTCATCCAGAAAAGTGACAGTTGTCTATGGTCAGTGCACAACGCTCGGCTTGAAAACCTTGATTAGAAAACCCCGAAATGATGATTCTGTGAGGACGAGGGGGGCTGGGCCTTGTAATCAAGCCTGCGCGCTGATGAAGAGTTAAGCTAGCGTTCCGCAGTTGCCGCGGGCGACAGCTGAGGGGGGCAGGTGGTGCTTTAGTCACAACACACTTTGAAACAGGCGAGTGGTCCGAGGTGGGCGCGGCGGGAGCGACAGGAGCGGCAGGGGGGGGGGGGGGGGGGGGGGGGAAGGCAA
>KN476623.1:23311-38149 GCA_000787095.1 Periophthalmodon schlosseri
TCATTAGTCATGGTACGGAGCGCGGCCAAACAGCTGCGAACATCCGGTCTCAGCCAAAAAACCTCCGCCGTTTCCCTTGACCTCCACCCAGAGAAGTACTGCCCAAAACACAGCACTGTCCCGGGCTGTAGAATTCTGAGGGACCGAACAAAATGTAGTCTTGTAAGAAAGTGGATATAGGGGCAACAATTTGAGAGATTAAGTTATATTAAAGCTTTGTAAAATGTGACATACTAATTAACCTAGTGACATACTAGGTACGTGGTCCAAAGTTATTCCTCACTTAACGTATACATTCCGAGCATCCTGATTATTCACATCAATGAGTTTATAAGGGCTTTTTACAACTTTCCGACACCAGAGCGGAGTTTTGCAATTACGGTAACGCTAATGCATGCTAACTGCGCACGTTCTGATTTTCTGACCCTAAAACTCTTCATAATTAGATGCAGAAAGTACACAGTGGACTTAATCTGACCTCAAGAGCTGCTTATACAATATATCTGTACTGGGGCAAGACCAATTTTGTTCAAATACATGGAAAAACATCAAGTACAAACAGCTGCGAACATCCGGTCTCAGCCAAAAACCTTCCCCTGATCTCCACCCAGATAAGCACTGCCCAATAACACAGCGCTGTCCCGGGCTGTGGAGGGCTATGAACAAATATGGGGTTTTTAAGCAAAGTGGAAAGTAGCAGAGATTAAAGAGATTAAGTTATTTAAAAGTTTTGTAAAGTGTGACATAATCCCTAACACTAAAATGTGAAAAACAGAACTAGTTCATTTTAAACGGTTTCCAAAGTTATCCCTCACTCACCTTATGCATTCCGAGCACCCTAATTATTCACCCTGATGAGTTTATAAGCACTTTTCACAACTCTCAGAGGCCAGAGTGGAGTTTTGGCATCACGATAATGATAACAGACAAGAAGCGTTTTTGAGATGCAGACAGTGCCAGAGGACATCTTTTGACCTCAAGAGCTGCCTTTACAATATATGTTCTGTGGCGAAACAAATTTTGCTCAAATGCGTGGGAAAAACAGCTGCTAACATGTCTTAGCCAAAAACCTGCACCACTTCCCCTGACCTCCGCCCAGAGATGAGAGCAGAGAACAACCAGAAAAACAGAACTAGTTCACTTTAAACAGTTTGCAGTGGTCCAAAGTTACTCCTCACTTACCTTACACATTCTGAACATCCTAATAATTCACGGTGATGAGTTTGTAAGTGCTTTCCACAGCTTGTTCAAAACATTTAATATTGTCAACATAAAGCTTTTGTTACTAGGAGGCTTGCTTAGAACGGGTAGAGTAACCAGAACTTCTGCTCTAAACTATTCAAGTGAGAGTAATGTTACACTGTCAAAATATATTACTCAATGAGTAAAAGTATGGTGTCAGAAAACTACTAACAAGTACAGTTTTATTAAAATGTAAATGAGTTCCACCTCCGCCTATGTTAATTATTATGGTATACCAATCTCTTCTCCCAGATAATAAGGTAACATGTAAATAAATAAATGAAATATGTAAACAAAATGACAAAAATATGTGGTTTTTTTAAGTTCTGAAAGGATGCACTGCAGGCTGTGTATCCAACTACTCAGTACCGTAGACTGTATAAAGAAGTGGACTTAGTATCATAGCAACCAAAGAGCCAATCTGGAGACAGGCGCTTGACGGAAGCAACGGTGTCAATCAAACATTTTGCTAACGATTGCGGCGCCTGATTTGCCTGTTACTAATGTTCATATCTTGATTTATGGACACAATAGCGAAGTAAAAAATACCAGGATCATGTAGAGCGATTAACACAAACATTTTAAGACCAAAATGACAAGTCTGACAGCAGCAGAGTCGATGGAACCAGAAGCGCATCCATGCTCACTTCCTATTTGGAACGCCGCGGCTAGCAGGTTAGCTATGTTTATTTATATATACAGTCTATGCTCAGTACGCAAGTTGTGTTCTACCCAAATATTATGCACTCTTAAAATATATATTTGAATCAGTTTTACTTCTACACTGCGTTCCAAATTATTATGCAAATGATATTTTTCTGATTTTGTCAGTATAAATGACAATCATCATAATTTAAGTCATCAACCTTTAGAGTACAATTCGAATGTCATTGAACAAACCTCCCAATGATAACAGTATTTTTTCAAAAATAAAAACTTAAAATGCACCGTTCCAAATTATTAAGCACAGTTATTGTGGTAAAGAACTGAAAATGGTCATTTGTTTATTTTTCAATTAGAAGCATTAGCATATTACTGAAATCAAAAGCTATTTCAATCAAAACATCTTAACAGGTCAAGTTACATTTGAACATAGGACCCCTTATTTGATAGGAGCTTCACAGTTCTTACATCCATTGAACTTGTGAGTTTGTGGAGAGTTTCCGCTTGAATTTCATTGCAGGATGTGAGAATAGACTCCCAGAGCTGCTGTTTGGATGTGAACCGCCTCCCGCCCTCATAGATCTTTTGCTTGAGGATGCTCCAAAGGTTCTCAATAGGGTTGAGGTCACGGGAGGATGGGGGCCACACCATGAGTTTCTCTTCTTTTATGCCCATAGCAGCCAATGATGCGAGGTATTCCTTGGAGCATGAGATTCACACCTTCAGGGGCTGACCAGCTCTCTCCCCATGATTCTGGCCCAAAACATGACTCCGCCACCTCCTTGCTGATGCTGCAGCCTTGTTGAGACATGGTTGCCGTCCACCAACCATCCACCACTCCATCCATCTGCACCATCCGGGGTTGCACTGCACTCATCAGTGAACAAGACTGTTTGAAAATTAGTCTTGAATTATATGTATTTCTGGACCCACTGGAGCCGTTTCTGCTTGTGAGCATTGGTTAAGGGCCGAATAGAAGGTTTACGCATAACTGCAAGCCTCTGGAGGATCCTACACCTTGCTGATCGCGGGACTCCAGAGGCACCAGCAGCTTCAAATACCTGTCTGCTGCTTTGTAATGGCATTTTAGCAGCTGTTCTCTTAAGCTGATGTATTTGTCTGGCAGAAACCTTGCTCATTGTGCCTTTATCTGCACGAACCCGTGTGTGCTCTGAATCAGCTACAAATCTCTTAATAGTACGATGATCACACTTAAGTTTTTGTGAAATATCTCACCTTTTGTGAAATATCTCATACCTTGTCCAAGGTATTAAACTATTTCACGCTTTTCGGCACTAGAGAGATCATTTTTCTTTCCCATATTGCTTGAAAATGGTGGTCTGCTTAATAATGTGGAACGTCCTTCTTAAGCAGTTTTTCCTTTAATTGGACTTGCCTGGCAAACTATTTGGCACAGGTGTCTGAGATTGATTTTAATGACCCAAAGAGCCCTGAGACACAATACCATAAAGGTAATTTTTTTTTGGAAAACAAAAAAAATTACCTTTATGACACTTAAACACAATTTGCATAATCATTTGGAATGCGGTGTACTGATACTGATAAGTTACGACAATGAACAACTCACCTTTTCTTGGCATTGACAGCTGGAAAACCAATTCCCCCATATGACCTCGAAGAAACTTAAACAATGTACTTTGAGAAAACTTTAAACTAGTTACAATTTCTTAGCTACAAATCTTATGTTTGGCTGAATAAAACTATATTAAAAATTTACATAATCTCACAATAACAACAGAGCATAGCCATAGCGTAGAGTTAGCTCGAAACACTCCAAAATTTTAGCTTCTGGTTGTTTTCAAATGTCAGCCATGTTCTGCCCAGCTGGGCTACTTTATTTTTATATATCTGTTTTTTTTTTTTTTTTCTTCGCAACCTGCTTCTCGGCTGGAGGTCCCAAGGGAGAGGCCGGAGATCAGGCATCGCGGCAGGCAGCACTGCTCCGAAGCTTGTCTGTTCGCTCCACTGTTCCACTACTGAGCTGCGGTAATGGTCCGGCCTCATTAAGAGAGAACTGACACAGGCTCGTCTCTACGGCAGCAGAGAGGGAGGAGGATGAGGATGAGGAGGAGGAAGAGGAGGGCAGGAGCCAAGCAGCCGTGATCAGATTAAAAGTTCAGACAAGCCCTTGGTCGGTGTAATTTGCGGGGCGATCGGTGATACACAAATAAACAGAACGCAAGAGCACTTTAGTGAACAGGGCGCCCCTAATTAGCTAACGGAGACGCGGACGATCAACAGCGGCACGGTATAAGGGGAGGAGGGGGAGAGAGAGAGAGAGAGGGGAGGAAGACAGGAGAGGAAAAATAAGAGAGAACAGCGAGGGGAGAGGAGAGAGGGTAAGAGAAAGTGGTGGGAGAGCTGGAGAGGACAGAGAGGGGGTGAGAAGGCATTCATGGTTTTCAGCTGGTTTATAGGTGCCATTTTGAGAACTTTCAACCATTCAGGAGATATATTTTTTAGTTTTGAAATGTTAATTGCTATGCCACTATGAAACCTATGGATTCTGGACCATAAGCTGTCAGGGTGGACTCACTGTGAACATTAGCTTGTTTTTGGCTAAAGGTTAATGTTTACTTTATTGTCCCGTATAGCATAATTTGGTGGCATGTGTAGATTGTTTTGTTTCACCCATGTTTAGGTTGATTTACAATGATTTAAAATAGACTAGCCCTCAAGCTAGGTACTCCTGATAATAAACTTGGCATTAGAGCTGAAGATGGGTCCCACTGCTTCTGACAGGATGGCCTTTCTGTCCCTTATAACACAGAGATATATTTTTTTTTTTTTTTTCTGAAGTAACCGCAAACTCTTCCATATTGTTGATTGAAACATGTAGCATTCAATAAAAGTTACTGACCTTTTGAAACAACTGGAAAACAATACATTTATACTGAATTCTTTCTGTTCTGATAACTTTATGACAAAGTATCGATTGCGTTCATAGCTGTTAGCATGCTATGTTATTAAACAGAATAAAGCATCTGATATATATCACTTCGTTTTAGTCTGATTGTTGTAATTTAGTTCATTTTGAAATCCAAAACTAGGATTACAAAATTAAAAAAAAATGAGTCTAAACAATCATCAGCCTTTTTTTTGCAACAGCAAAAAAGTAAAAGATAAGATTGTTTTTTTTTTTGTTTTTTTTTTTGAGTTGTTGGTACAAAAGAAAGAAAAAAAAATCAAACTGTTGGCGTTAAAAAAGGCCTGCAAGCTCACATCAGAGGTGAAAAAAAACAAAACAAAAACTATAAAGGAAACCCAAAGGATGCGCCATTTTATTAATTTTATTTTTTTCCACGTGCCACTCAGAGGTTCCGTAGAGTGCGCTGTTTTGAGGACCTTTTTTGTAATATATATATATGTTGTATTAACATCTACAACAATAACTGTCCTGAAGAAGTAAATACAAAAAGGCGAATTGAACAAAAAATCCAAAACAAAAGTACCACGTAAAAATGTCCAGTAATCAATAAATAAATACATTTGTCATTCAACAGTATTTAGCGTAGTCAGTTCTGGTGCAGTCGGTCTTCAAAGCTAATTCTTTAATAGCACTTACCTTCGCACTGTTAGCTTCCATTAGCTTGTTCCGCTCGGACGCCGTAGTCTCATATTGGAGCCTATTCATTCTCCATGGAACTTCTATTAATTCAGAATCACAGTAAATTTAGTGCACTTTCCCCCATTTCCAAATTGGAGTGCTTTGAATCCCATTTTTGTCATCAGCCCACTCACCACCTGAATTATTCAACACAATATTTATTAGCACTCTGAGGTACAATTACATGAACTGGGATTAGCTATGGCTGTGCAAGGGAAAAGTAGGATTTGGTCGAATTTTAAAACATAATCAAAAAAAAAAAAAAAAATCCTGATTAATTCCCGTCAGCTCCGCCATTTTCCTCCTCTTCTGGCTTGTTAAAAGATGTTTAATATTCGCACGGCGTGTGTAGATCAGCGATGACAAGTTAAAACAAGAGCAGAGCAGCCCATTGGCACTCCCGCTCCGTAACACTTTCCAGGCTCATTCTTCAATCCAAATGAGTCCAGTTTTTGAATTCTTCGTAAGTGACCCACTGACCTTAAAGGCTGTAACAAGCTTAACATATAAATGCAGAGTGGTCAAGGAAACTGGCCAAATGTTAAAGTGAATCTATATGCTTTAAACAAGGTATAGTTAATCGATAAGTGGTCAAATTTTCATATAGCACTTTTACACCTTCAAGGCACTCAAAGCACTTTACATCAAGGAACCACAGACCCATTCACACATTCATACACAAGTTTACACAGACACCGCCGACCTGTGGGTCAGTGGATCTGACCGCTCAACCAATGATGTTTTTTTTTTTATGCAGTGGATCTACCGCTCAACCAATGATGTTTTTTTTTTTATGTCGAGAGCAGGATTCAAACGGCCAACCTTTGGATCAGTGGACAAACGCTCTACCAACTGAGGTACTGCTACTGCCTTTAAACGAGGCGTATTGTCGTTCCATCTGTAACATGGAAATCTTTCACGCTGAGGCCATGTTCATCTCAAGAGCTGAAAACACGCCAGGAAAACAGAATAACTTACCTTGTCTATTTTAAACTGATAAAAAATAAATAAAAATGCACGTAAACCTGGGAACTACGATTGAGGTGTCGTGAATCAAATTTCAGAGATCCCACTAACACATCTGAAGAACATACGTACGTACTCGGATAATGTAATTGGATTGTTGCAAGTAACAGTCCAATTTACTTTTGGCGCAGACTGGCTGAGGCGTCCACTGCACAGGGTAAAAAACAGCCAGGAAAATATTAGTTTTGTATTTGGACGTTTACTCACTCGTTTCAGATCAGCAGCAATGATGAACTACAGCCCTCCATCATGGACTAGCACGTGTCGCTTTGTTTTGGTCCGCTACACTAAAGTGAAAATGAAAACTACCGGAGCTTCAATGTGTTTATTGGTGCTGCAGACTCAGAGACTATTTAGCTTTTGCGTAACACAGTTCTGAGCATGTCTGAAAATCAAATGCTAAACGTACACTACCTGTCAAAAGTTTGGACACGCCATTCCATTCAATTCTTTATTTTTACTACTTTCTACATTTTATATACGTACAGACGACATTAAATATATGAAGTAAGATATATGGAATTACGTAGTAAAGAAAAAAAAAAGTTAAATAACTCTACAATAAAAATATATATTGAAATCTTCAAAGTAGCCAGAGTTATTTAACGTTTTTTTTTTTTTTGTTTTTTTGTTTTTAACTACATAATTCCATATATCTTTCTTCATATATTTGATGTCTTCTGTATGTATATAAAATGTAGAAAGTAGTAAAAATAAAGTTTTAAAAAAGCACTGAATGAGAGGGTGTATCCAAATTGTTGACTGGTAGTGTAATTGACATTACACTACTTGACTTACGTATTTCTTCCAAAAGTGTGATTAGATAACAGTTGTATTCATTTGTAATTATAGCACATGAACGCCTCGTAGCCCCTGTTCACACCTATTTGGTTCTTTGACCTGCACATAGACAAGAATGGTCCAACAGGTTTTGGGGCAAAGACAATTTGAATTTGGTTGTTTAGCGCACTTGGATTTCTCTGCACCTCCTCCCTCTGTACCATATATTTACAATCCCTCTTTTGTACATTTTCATTTCATTTATCTTTATTTATACAGGGAGAGCCCAATGAGAGCACCAGACTCTTTTCCATGAGCGCCTTGATGAAATACAAACAAAACAAACAAAACAAATAACTGCATAGGTCCATTTAAAACATTAAAAACAGGAGCAGGTGTGAGTATAAATGTTTATCACCAGATTATTAAAGTGCATTAGTGGTACCAGTGTTTACAGTTTTGCATGTCCTTGAAATGTATTCCATTTTCGGGAAGCAAAATAACCAAAACGCTTTTTTTTTCTCATTTCAGTTCTTGTGCGGCCAGTTTTTAGACGTAGACAATCTTGCATTAAAAGTTCCTGTATCAAAGTTCGACATAAGAAGAGAGATCCAAACCTTCTCAGTGTGGACAATGCAAAATATCCAACAGTGAGACAATATTGAGTTATCCTCCCAATGACTCTTGATTTGCTTGTTAGTCAAACTAATCCAAACTTGTCAAATGTCAAGAAGCTGGTCAGAAATGTCACTGTACAGTATTCCATTGTTTTATACTTTTCCATTTCAAATTCATGGGGCTTTTTGCTCGGCTGCTCTGGCATTATAGATCCAGAAGGTCATAAGTTTGAATGCATCTATTGTTTTTGTAAACTCGTCAATAATTCACCAACTTCCCCAAACTCCAAATCCAATCCACACAATAGCACAATGCTGCCTTTTTTTCAGTCTGATTTTTCATAATTAATTTTGGGGGTCTCATTATTTGTGTTGTAACGACCCTGTGTTCCTCGCTGCAGTTTCTGGGTTAGATTTAGCTGGAGATGTTCATTATTTTTGTTTTGTTTTGGTTCCTTGTCAGAAGCAGTGAGAAACCTGATCATTGGCACAAACATGGAGGTAATTAGCCACAATAGCTACACATCTCCAGCTCTGAACCAGGATAGAGCAGCTCAGCCGGAGACTGGCTTTGACCTGCGTACTCTTGCCGTTATTCGAGCTGCCAACCTTCTCTTGTTTGGAAAAAACACACAAAATAAAAACTAATAGGATTTTAACTGCGGTATTTTTATATTAATAATCATAAGATGTTTGTGTGAAGTGTCTTGATCAAGAGAACAATGGAAATATATGTAATTTGGCATCTCTGTTTGGTGTGAGAATCCATCTAAGTGGTTGGACCTTCAGATTTTTATTGTTATGTTGCGTAAAAGTAAAGATGGAATCCTGGATCTACAGCAGGTATAGACCTAGACTATACCAGTACTTAACCCAATCTTTGAATTAATCAGAAGTTAACCAGGACAAAAACAGCTACACCAATGTTTAAACCAAGACCTAAACATGGCCGAATTAGGACTAAACTATGTCCTATACCAGTACTCAACCTAGACTAAACCGGGATTTAAACCAGACTTTTCCAGGTCTTAAGTTCACCCAGAACAAGAACCAGGCCAAATCCAGGTGTAAACTTGGTGCATGTTCAAACCAGGTCTAAACTTATTGTAGGAGGACTAAACATGGTTTAAACGTGGTCTACTAAACCAGGTCCTCCTTATCAGTACGAACCCACTGCAAAACTAGGACTAGACATTGGCTGAAATAAGTACTACATTGTACAAACAAAGGGTGAACTAATACAAAACTAAACCTAAAAAACAGGACTTAACCTGGGCTAAACCATTAACCCAGGCTAAACCAAGTAATTCAATCTAATCTAATCTAACGCGATTGGAATATGTTCAAACCAGGACTAAATCTTACCTAAAGCTGTTTTAAAATCTAACCCAGGTAAACAAAATCATAACCAGGATAAAATCAGTGCATAATTTGGATTCCTTGGCGAACCAGGGGAAAAAAAAAACAAAACTAAACAGGACTCTACTTGGACTACACCTGGACTAAACCAGGACTATACTAGAAATATATCAAGACTGAACCAGGACTGAACCAAGACTGAACCAGGATGAACCAGGACCAAACAAGGACTAAACCAAGACTAAAACAATACTAAGGCAAGACTATACCAGGACTAACCCACTAAATGCATACCTGAACTGTCTCAGATTCCAGGTTGTATGGAGCCGTTGACCTCTACGTGTGACCCCTCCTCTCACCTCAATTGTGATTTTGTTCCTTTTCCCACATCTCCAATTAGAGCCGCTTCCGGGCGCCGGCGTTTCGGATTCCGCCGCGGTTCCTGAACTCAACGTTAATTAAACATAAGTGGACAGTGTTTCTCCGAACCTCTCACCAGAGCCTTCCTTCCTCTGCATAATATCAGTCTCCTCTCCCACGGGCCTGAAAGTAGCATCACAAACAAAGCTAATCTCCAACTCTGCTCGACGACTAAATAAACGACTTTAAAACAGAAAACATATTGAGAAGTCTTATGCGACGTGGAGTCTCGCAGGAGCAGGGGCCATTTTGTGCGTTACACCTGCGCTGCCAATTAAAACAGCGCGATCGTATGGGGACCAAAGCTCATTACAGTGGTAGAGTTTAGTTCTGTAACGGAGACCTATGGAGGATTTTAATATGCAACTGTTTGAAACTTAACTCTGAGAAAGAACAATTGATTCATTCATTGGGTACTTTTTCGTGTAGATCGTTTGTGAGTTTGTTAAACATATTGTTATCGGAAAGCGCACTGGCTGAGAGGCTAGCAGTCTCGCCAAGGTTTTGGGTTCGACTCCCAGCCCTTTATGTTTGGAGCTTCCTGTGTCTAGGTGGGTTTCGTCTAGCTACTCCGGTTTTCCCCCGTCAACCCAAAGCAAGTTCAGTTCATGGGTTCGAAGTGATGTCGCACATTCGTTCGTACTGCCGTCTTGAGGACCGACAACCTCTTCATGAAGACAGGCAGGTGTTGAACCCTCCACCAGGAAAGTTACATAGTTTCCTTAAAGATACAATATGTAACTTTCTGGAGGTGGAACGTCACTTGCACGATTCCGTACAAATAAAACATCAGATCCATACTTAGGAACATTTTCCATGGAAACTGCTGGAGCTCCTCCACCAGGCCAAACAAGTCATGTTTGTGGAGATGCAACGGGAATCTTTGCATCGATGTATTGCATAAAAAAATTTTAAAAAAGTTTTATTTTAGTCAACAGTACCTGAAGAATTCCCTGTCCAAATTTTCACCCATTTAACATTTATTTTAGAAGTTTATAAAGAAGTGGACTAAGGGAGTGTGACATCACCCGTAGCGTTCATGTCCAGTCAAATGAAGCTCATCGAGGCTAGAGCAGTTATAGGGGCCAATTGGAGCCGAGTTCCATATTTGGAATTCTGACCGCAGGTATCATAGCAACCAAAGAGCCAATCTGTAGCGAACCTGTTGAAGACCACACCTCTGGTTTGACAGGGGGCGGGCGCTTAGCAACGTTGTTGATTTGTCTTTTATTAATGTTCATATCTTGAGTTACGGACACAATAGCGAAATAAAAATACCAGGATCATGTAGAGCGGGTCAATATGAACATATTAAGTCCAAAATGACGAGCCTGACAGCAGCAGTTACAGAGAAAGGCATTTTCCATGGAGCCGGAAGCGCGCCCATGATCACTTCCTATTTGGAACGCAGTGGCTAGCTGGTTAGCTATGTGCATTTATATATACAGTCTATGTGTAACAGATGGAAACAGTTACAATTAGTTTGGATAAAATGTTAATTTCTTTTGTAATCCAGTGGGTCTTACAGTGGGTCTTACAGTGGGTCTAAGTCACTTATAGTCATTTGTAAATGTACTTATTTTTGATATTTCATGGCAAAGTACAATGCAATCAATAGGAATAACGGTCCCTCCCCCATCTGAAAGTATGACATCATCACATTCTAGAATCTGAAAATCACCAGTGAGCTTTTTTTTTTTAGATCAACTCCAAAATGGTGAACTCAACTCTACTACTAACACGTTGTCCCTGTGTTTGGAGGGGAGTCCGTTAGGAAGTCCAAATCCCACCCGGCCCCTGGTACATCTGCACGGAGCCTCTGTTATCGGGGCCCCGGCCGTGAGTAAACACCAGATAAAGACCCGGAGCCCGCCTCTGTCTTGTCCTCTTCCTCCGAGCGTCACTTCGAATGAGCGCTCACATTAAGGCAGTTACCACAACAGAAACACAGCCCCTATGAGAGTTCCCCGGTCCCACAAGAAGAGGAGGGGACGGAGCCCGGCATGTCGGCCATATTGGCTCTAGTTTGAAGACTGTGAAATCTGTTATTTACGTTTGACCCAGTGTGGAGAGTATACATAAATTATATTCAAGAATCCTTACTTCAAAGCAAGAGATAAAATGATAAACTGCAAGATTTTAAGTTGCATTTGACATAGTGGGAAAACTGCTAATAGTAGCATGTAGCAAGAGTGGCATTACATGAATATAACATATACTCAAGTACAAGTATGGCGTCTGAAATTGTATTTAAAAGTTAAGTAAATGTAACTGTGAACTACCAACTTCCAATTTTTACTGTCTTAATAATGTGAAAAACAGAACTAGTTCATTTTAAACTTATTCCTCACTTACCTTATGCATTCCAAAGTTTGGCAGTTCGAATCCTGCTCTTGACGTAAACATCATTAGTAGAGTAATAACTACTAACAGGCTAAAGAGCACTTCCTGATTCTTGGTGAACAAAATGCTATATAATTAGACGCAGACAGTACTTATTTATTTATACTTTAAAGACTTATTTTGACCTCAGGAGCTACTGGGGTAAGACGAATGTTACTCAAATACATGGGAATTAATTGGCTACACGTTTTTTTAAGTTCACTTATTGATGATTTTGTCAGATCAACTTCAGTTCTGGTTCGTCGCTGTCCTTGAAAAAAACAAACGTGTGCCTGTAAATCCATATAACAAAGACCGATGTAGCTACAAGCGCTAACGTCCCGGCCTTTTCCAATAGGCGCTACAAGCTAATGCCTCGCTAACAGCCCCGCTCGTGTTCGCCGCCGCTGCTCCCAACGCAATCACATCTAAGCTATTGTTGTTTTTGGGCGACCGATACAAAGCCGCGGCGACGGAGGGATTGTGAAGTCCCTGGCACTTCCAATGCGTTTGATTTGCCTGCGTCTTTGAGAAGCGCGTGCCCTTTGACGCGTTGTGAATAGCGGGGACATATTTTCACGTAACGCCACAATGAAAGCCCAGATCGCTGGAGGCCGTGAGGTTTTGTTTGCTCAGACAATCACCGCTTCTGTGTGAGAGAGGAGCGGGACATGGAGAGGATAAAGACGCGTTGGCGATGAACAGTGGCTATAAGACAAAGAGATATGGGGGCGGTCTGTGTGAGGATCCCAGCTGACCCACGCTTAAAAACATCAACGGAAATTTTGTTCTACATTAAAGGGCCCAAATTACGCTGTTTTCTGATCTGTTATAATGTTGTTTCCTCATCACAAACAGACCTGGAGTTGTGTTTTGTTTCATTCACACACGTTTAACACGGAAACCCTGCTTATTTAGGCTGAGTTCTTCTCTCAAACTGAAAACACTCTGTTCCACCTTGTGATGTCATGTGGTAATACAGGAAGTGCTCCACTGTGTTTTTAAACTCCATACACCTTCACTAGAATCACCAAAATGATTTCAGTACCTGGAATTATTTATCTCTATCTCTAGCTGTTAACTTGAAAACTACCACTACATGACATCACAAGGTGGAACAGAGCATTTTGAGTTTTGGAAATGTAGACAGACTAATAAACCAGGATTACTCAAACATGTGTGAATGAAACAAAACACAACTCCAGGTATGTTTTTGAGGAGGTAGCAACATGGTTTAAAGCTCACAAGACGGAAAGACTCAATGTTGCATAATGTAGGACAAATAAAGGTGCACTATGTAACTTTTTGTCTCCATCGAGATATTGTTTACAGATGCCATTATTTTCCATTTATAGTTTTGTTTTGGGGTTTTGTGGGGTTGTGTTTTTTTTCTTTTTGCTCAAGAAATACCCAGAAAAACATGCATTTTTACCGTGAGCATATTATTCACCTCTGACCTGTAACTTGGCCTGGTGCTGTCACCTGCTTGTTTCCATGGAGATAGATATGTTTAATGTGGAACATTCCAGCAAGCAATAAAATGTTCATAGGACAGCGAGTGACAGATCCTTCACCAGAAAAGTTACTTAGTGCACCTTTAATTTACTCCTCAGTTAGTAGCAATGGTGGAACGTAACAAAGTAAACGTAGTAAAATACTTTACTTAAGTACAAATTGTAGGTATCGCTCTAGTTTTTAAAGTGGATACTTTTTACTTTTACTTCACTACATTTGAGAGCAGGTATCTGTACTTTCTACTCCACTACATTTTGAACAGGACTGAAAAGTAAAAGTATTTTTCATAATTGTCTGAGACCTGCTGAAAAGGCTGAGGGTTTATTTTTAACATGTTCATAATTTGAGCAAACAAAAATATATAAATAAAAACAGCTACAATAAAAAGATGGATTCAGTTGTATCAAAATCTGTATCAAAATCACTACATTTGTAGCCTTATTAGACCTCAAAATCTGCGCGAAATACTTTTACTAGTATTTTAAGTACATTTTTAAATGGGTACATTAATACTTTTACTACTACTATTGTAAAATTCAAATAGGTCTTCACTTTTAATCTCAAAAAGTTGTTCTGCATTCACTCGTAAAAACGTCCAGCTGGCAGAATTAAATATTCTTTCGCGATTTGACCAGTTTAGTTTTATTTAGTTAGCAGATCTAGATTGTCCAAAGCTATTCCCGTAAACGCTGTGTCTAACCTCCCAGACCTCCATCTGAAAAACCCACCTCGTGTCATTGACTGGTCTGATCCTTTCCCTCCAAGCAATTCCCACCAAGGTCCGCGACGCGTTCAGGGTGAGCTCGTCCCATAAAGTTTTACTGCACCGGACAGCGGCGGCCTTCTGGGGTCAGAGAGGCGTTCACTGCCCCCTCACACCGCGGTTTATCAAGCCTTCACCTGCACTTTAATGCTCAATACATTATACAGAGAATATAATACAGAGGAGTTGGAACACTGTGTGACGGGTCTAACTGGGTCAGCTTATTCCACTGTAAGTCCGAATATTATCACAATGATTTAAGCTCCATTTTTTTTTCTTTTTTTAAATTGATTTATTTTATGCAAGGCAGACAAACATAGTGACCAGTCGTATAGAGTAATGACAAGTGGAGATAAGACATACCAAGACATACAAGACATACCAAGACGTACAAGACATACAAGACATACAAGGCATACAAAGACATACAAGACATACAAGAC
>KN476623.1:39706-55896 GCA_000787095.1 Periophthalmodon schlosseri
CTAAATATACGAAAACATGATACAAAATTGTACACAGCAACTTCACACACCTGATGCAATAGTAATTAGTAGTAATTAGTTTTTTGTTTTTTGTTTTTTTGGCAAATATAGCACTTTCAAAACAGTAAAAGGTAACATGGTGATCTTAATATGTTATGTGTTAGCAGTTAATACCCCACAGAAGTAAAATACCTCCTCTTTAAAGGTTCAATATTTACTTTTGTGGTGGTGACAGAAATATCCAAACTTATCAAAACTGCAGTCAAAAGTTTTTACCACTTTCAACATTTTATGTACGTACAGCAGACATCAGATACATGAAGTAAGATATATGGAATTATGTAGTAGAAAAAAAGGTAAATCAGTTTTTATTTTCAAACCCTTTGCCTTGTCGAAAAAATATTAAAAATTAAGTTATTTAACACCATTCAATGTTTTGTTTTTTTTTTTTCATTTTTTACTACTTTCGACATTTTATATACATGATACTGTGACTTGTTTTCTTATTTCTTTATGTTCAGTGGTGGATATTGTTTGTATGGGCTTATGTCGTGATGTCTCTTCTCTGCGTTAAAGCATGGGACCCCATGCGACCCCCCGTCCCAAGACAAATTCCTCCCACGGGACACAGTAATGGATTATCTTATCTTATCTTATCATCCCCAAACGTTGAACCTTATCATTATTTGTTTGGGATTGGCTCCACAAACTGGTCATATTAGTCTTATGGCCGATAAAGTCCTCTCAACCGACAACAATCTTTTCAAGCTTTTGGGTTGAATAACGGCACCACTTTCTGAAGCTACTGTGGAAAAATATACAATATTTTTACTTTTGCCCCATAGACTGTATAAAGTGGACTAAGGGAGTGTGACGTCACCCATAGCGTCTGCTCCAGTCAAATGAAGCTCATCGAGGCTAGAGCAGTTATAGGGGCCAATTTGGAGCTGAGTTCCATATTTGGAATTCTGACGAGTATCATAGCAACCAAAGAACCAAACTGGAGCGAGGCTGTTGAAGGTAACGACAGCGTTGGTTTAGCAGGGAGCGGGCGCTTAGCGACGCTGTCAATCAAACCTGTTGTTAATGCGAGCGGGAGTGACCTCGGGGAAAGAAGGCACCTGATTTGTCTGTTATTAATGTTCATATCTTGATTTACGGACACAATAGCGAAATAAAAACAGCAGAATCATGTAGAGCGGGTTAATAACGAGCATTTAAGACCAAAATGATGCACCTGACAGCAGCAGTTATGGAGAGAGGGGCGACAGTTTTTCAATAGAAAGTGAATTGGAGCGGTTAGCAGGTTAGCTATGTCCATTTATATATAACTAAAAAGGTGAAATATCAGAGCATACAATATTACCATAGTGCAAGTACCAAATACCAGGCATATACAAATCTTAACAGTAACACCTTTCACCAAATATTGACATAAATAAATAATCATAAAAAAAAAAAAAAAAAAAAAGAATCTAAATGAACACGCGCAGAGGACACGTTGAAAGAGCGGCGTCCTTGTGGAGCAGGACGCTGAAACAAAAACTTCAATTTCAACAGACATGACTTCTGAATGTGAAAGTCTCATTTATTCTGTTTATTTCTATTATTTTTGACTTTCGGCGTCCTGTTCGGAGTCCTTTCCAGAGACAGTGCTTTGAAAATGTTTATTCGGAGAGAGGTTTTGAATCGCCAAACTCTAACTCTCTTTGTGGGTCTGAAAGAGATGCTTGATTAGCAAACCAAGGCTGACGATTTCAATTAAACGAGTCTATTCTGCGAGCGACTAATTGGATGCCGTCCCCAAAAGTGGCACATTTCAAAACATGAGCAACTTTTTAATAGCTTTTTTGGAGTCAATGATTTAATTTAAAAGTCAAAAAGTCCAATTTCAAAATAAAAATGAATAATACATTAATTTGGGTTTAAAATGGTAAAATTATTATTATTAGTATTATAATTTTTTTAAGTACCTGGAAATTAGGCCACCTGGTTCTCCTCACTAGCCTGTTCAGCCAACAAGCAAAACTACGGAGCCAAGCAAGTGGAAGACACCGGAAAAGTTTCATAATGATCCTTTAATGAAAAAGGGGGTATTATGCAATTAAGCTCATCGAGGCTAACGGGCAAATTTGGAGCCGAGTTCCATATTTGGAATTGCGACAGCGAGTACGATAGCAACCAAAGAGTCAATCCGGAACGGGGCTGTTGAAGGTAACGCCCCTTCCCACCGACACCGCTGGTTTAGCTTAGCAACGCTGTCAATCAAACCTGTTGCTAACGCTAGCGGGAGCGACCTCACGGAAAGAAGGCGCCTCATTTGTCTGTTATGAATGTTCATATCTGCATTTATGGAAACAATAGTGAAATAAAAGCCAGGCAAAACAGTGAACTTTTAATTAAAGAGGTGGTATTATGCAAACTTTTTGTAGCGTTATACCATGTTATAACGTTGTTTCCTCATCAAAAACATGCCTGAAGAGGTTTTAGAGGTCATCTACGTATGTTTGGGTAATCTAGCGATCTCTATTCGAATCTACCTTATTGTTAGCAGTACAATCCTGTACTACGTCGCGACAATTCTCCATAAATATACAAAAGCATGATACAAAACAATACACTACAACTTCACAAACCTGATGCGATGTGCAGTACTTTCGTTAGTACACTGATTGTGTTGTGCAAAAAACAAACTTATACATGATAATACTGAACTACTTAATGCTTAGAGCCTGATAATATCAACAAACCCTTTTCTAAATGTACAAAACCTACAATACGTACATTAAAAAAACATTTTAGTAGTAGCCATAGTAGTAGTAGTAGTCATAGAAACTACTTTTTTTGACCCTCGACTGCTTAAATCTATTTAAAAAAAGACAAAATTGCCCTTTAGAGCAAAAAAAAATGTTCACACAACAAATATTGAGCCCCAAAACATATTTTTCCAGCTATAATGTATTGAACAATAAGACAATTGAAGTAAAGTTAAAGACAAGTAAAACCTGCTATTCATGCCTGATTTTCAAATTTCAGAAAATATCCAAATTTGTTGATAAAGTTTGGCGTTTGGCAAAATTTCAATTCACTTTTTCTTTTTTTTTTTCCCCGCTAGAATAGTTTAATTTAATTCCCTGGCAATTTTACTTTCCCCAAGACGGTTTTCAAATTTGAACAATAACACATTTTGATTCGTGAGTCGCTTCTAAGTTCTCATCCTCTTTCCTTACACAACGCTTGTATCACTTTTCTGTTTACATCCTTTCCTTTTTGCGGTTGATATTTTGACATTACAAGCCGTTTGATTGACAGCTGCGTTGGAAGGAGGTGAACTGCAGTGGTCTGCGCCGTTGAAGTCGTGATAAAAAATGCATGAATTTGAGGTTTGGTGGTTGGGGTTTGGCGACCTTCGTGAGACTACTGAAATCTCGACGCAGGCGTCTCAAACACGAGGGAGGGGGGAGTGTAATTCCCGGGCATTTGAAAGCAGGGTAGTCTTAAGGTTGATGTCGGACTCTTTTATCGGTTGATAGAATTACATGGTGCAGTTGTTCTGGAAGTTTGGAGTTGCCCTGGTTTCCCCCATCAGCCTAAATCATGCACGGATCCTCCAGCTCCTTTAACTCTTGCCCCTTACTTAAACTTCCTGTTTAGAGGCGCCATTTTGAGGACTTTTGACCATTCCCAAGACATAATATTTTGCTTTGAACTGTCATTCCAAATGGCAACGTTGCTAGTTTTTCACAACTCTGAAACACACGCGTAGCTCAAGATCTGGAGATGGTTTCACTGCTCCTTACGGTGGGTCAATCGCGAGTACAAAAATTAACCTTAACATTACTGGCAGACAAAAGTGGACAGAGTAGCCAAAAAAAACGTATTCGAATAAGAATATTGTTACTTCAAAATTTTAACTCAAGTTGAAGTACAAAGTAGTGGCTCCGGTAAAAGTAAGAAGGTATTTGGGAAACTATTATTCAAATAAATGGTACATCAAGGAACCACTCACACACTCACACTGGGGGCGAGGTGGGATAAGTGTCTAGCCCGAGGGCACAGCGACAGCATTCGTGTGCGGGAGCTGGAGTCGCACCGCCAACCTGTGGGTCAGTGGATCTGTCGGGATTTGAACCTTCAGTGGATCAGTGGAGGTAAGAGGATCTCTATGGAAGTAGCAAGTGATTTCTAATTTACAATGACTGAAATTGGAAAATAAATAAATAAAATATGAAATAATGCACAAAATCTGGTATTTTCAAAGACTATATGAGAAACAAAAAACGCAAATGTTCAAAGCATTTAATATTGTCAAAATAATGCTTTTGTCACTTGAGGACGCACATTTATTCAAATACATTACAAATACAATATATTACTCGAGTAGAAGTACAAATATGTCGGAAAAACTTCTCAGAGTGCACGTTTATTCACATACAAATACTGTTACACTGTACAATATATTACTCGAGTAGAAGTACAAATATGTCGGAAAAACTTCTCAGAGAGGTAACATTTAAGTTACATGGAGCCTATACTGAAACTTGAAGGTTGATGGCACAATCCTCACCCCTCCTTCTTTGTTTTGCCGTGTTGTTGTGCCTTTGGGCCTTGCCTCCAGTACTTTGGTGAGGGTTTTCCCGTTGATGACTTTGGTGAGCTTTGTGAAGCCTCTTGGCACAGTTTGGCTGCCATGTCTCGTTCAGACCGCCCCGGGGCTGTTGTCACCAGTACCGCCGCATGAATAAGTCAATGGATAATGGAACCGTGAAGTATTTTAGAATCTTATCTCAGAAAAGCGTAGTTTAAACGGCGCTCCAGCTAGGTACTCCTGAATAGAGTAAGGTCAAGACCCTGGCTCAGATCTGGAAATGGGTCCAGATAGGTGGTCCTGACCACAATCCTGTCTTCTTCTCTTGAAAACGTAAACATTTTTGCACCATAGACTGCGTAAAGAAGTGGACTAAGTGAGTGTGACGTCACCCGTAGCGTTCGGCTCCAGTCAAATGAAGCTAATCGAGGCTAGCGGTTATAAGGGTCAATTTGGAGCCGAGTTCTGTATTTGGATTTCCGACCGCGAGTATCACAGCAACCAAAGACACAATAGCAAAATAAAAACACCAGGATCATGTAGAGCGGGTTAATACGAACATTTAAACACCAAAACGACGAGTCTGACAGCAGCAGTTACAGAGAGAGGGGCCACGGTTTTTCAATAGAAAGTGAATTGGAGCCAGAGTCGATGGAGCCGGAAGCGCGGCTGTGCTCACTTCCTATTTGGAACGTGGCAGCTAGCGGGTTAGCTATGTCCATTTATGTATAAAGTCTATAGTTCACACATATATAGTGATACAAAATTAGAATTATTATTTTGTCTAGTAAATTACATGATCCAGTCTTTACTGAGTTGGCTCTGAATGCACCACAGTAAAACAGTTTTAATGCAGTACGCATTGGAATTCCAGCTGTTTAATAATGCATGGTCACTTTTTATCTACTTTTCTTTACTACTTACTATACTATACTTTTAATATATGAATGAACTGTTTTCGAAATGCTCATTAGGCAGGTGTGTGAACGTCCCAATTGTGAATAAATATGCCCTGAATAGTTTTCAATGCAGACTTTGAATAGGCAGAAAGTGCTGCGTTTTGTGTGAACCGTTGCCTCTTTTTCTGACTGTGAGCTGCATTCCTCTGAACACACTGTACCTTGAATCGCCGCTCATTACCTGGTCTGAACCTGGGCCCAAACTGAGTAGCTTTGATTGCTGCAAATACTGTTATTAAAGTTATTATTATAACTTCTACTATTGCTACTATTTCTATTTGGACTTCTACCAACTACTACTACTGTTACTACTGCTATTACTACTTCCACTACTGCTGCTATTACTACTATTGCTGCTACTACTACTGCTACTACTACTACTACTACTGCTACAATTACTACTAGTAGTACTATTACTGTGGCTGCTGCTATTACTACTGCTACTACTACTACTACTTCTACTACTGCTGTTATTACTACTACTGTAGTTGCTACTACCACTGCTACTACTACTACTGCTGCTGCTATTACTATGGCTACTACTACTTCTACTACTGCTGCTATTAGTACTACTACTACTACTTAATACTTACTGCTGGTATTACCACTCCTATAGTTACTACTGATGTTACATTGTGTCTTGATGCCATTCACTCTCCCTTAAATATTGCAGATTTATAAATAACTACATGAGATAAATCTGCTGAACACAAAAACCTGCAACTAAACCTGGACTAGACCAAGACTAGACCAGAACTAGACCAGGACTAGACCAGGACTAGACCAGAACTAGACCAGAACTAGACCAGGACTAGACCAGAACTAGACCAGGACTAGACCAGAACTAGACCAGGACTAAACCCAAAGCCAAACTAAGACTCATGAATGCAGCCTTACCTTTACATTCATCTAACATAAATCCCCGCAATCCCTCTCTCCACCTCCACGTTTGTGTCCTGCCCGTCATTTCTCCGTGTCTTCTCCCAAACCGCTCCGTCCTCTCCGAGCCAAGGTGAAGCCGCCCGCTGCCGTCCTCCCTCTCTCCTCCCTCTTTCCACTCATCTGCGCACAAACTTCTCGAGTCCTCCGCTTCTAAAAGGCGCACTTAAAGAGACCCAGGCATCCCGGGAGCTGATCAAGCCCCGTCCGGTGCCTTTAAACTGGTGAGATGAAGGAGGACGAGGGTCATGTAGCTCCACACAGGTACTGCCTGAAGAAAGTTCACTCTCTTGAAGTGAGGATTCTGAGGGAAGCTTTGGTTTGGCGTTAAAACTGGCCCAGGACGTCCAGAGGGAAACCAGACACTTTCAATTATTATTACACTTCACGTGCCGTTCTCCGTTGCTCCTTTTAAAGAAAACATATTGTGCTTGTGCCTGCTGTATAGTTATAATCTGTGGGTCATTCTGCTATAATTTGCACATTTTAAGTCACAATATTCGTCTAAAATGTCTTACTAAAAGAAATAAATCTGCCCGTAACGTCATCACAACTAAGAGCCGTGGGGTTGTCGGTAAATGGTAAATAGTCACATTTTTATATAGCGCTTTTCCACCTTCAAGGCACTCAAAGCGCTTTACATCAAGGAGCCACTCCATTTACCCTATTCACACGCAATCACTGGGGGAAAGGTGGGTTAAGTGTCTTGCCCAAGGATACAACGACAGCATTCATCTGTGGGAGCTAGAATCACACCAGCAACCTATGGATCGGTGGATCTGACCATTCTACCAATGATGTTTGTTTTTTGTTTTGTTTCGTTTTGGGTTTTTTTATGTAGAGAGTGGGATTCGAACCGCCAACCTTCAGATCAATGGGCAAACACTCCGCCAACTGAGCTACTGTCGATACGTCCGATGGATAGCTGTAGATCACACTAGCAAGCAGCAGATTTTTACATTTTTTTTACAAAATTTAATGGCGTGATTGACAAATGATTGACAAGTGATTGACAGATGATTGACAGTTGATTGACAGATGATTGACAGGTGATTGACAGATGATTGACAGGCGGATTAGCCGATCAGGGACACGCACGGACGGTCTGCAGACTCAACTAGCAAAGCACTGAACGCTGTTAATCCGAGGCGAGATAAATTCGATTTTATTTGTAAATCATAGGTGACCGGTGAGCTCCTTCGTTTCACGCGTGTCACTGCAAAAAAAAATCGATCTGACTGCACGATCACGTGAGATGCAACGGAGGACGAGGAGACCGGACTGATGTCAATCTGTATGAGAAATACAGAGAGACATCAGTGTAGATTTACCAGGCGCAAATGTTTGAGTAATTCTTGTCTGGCTCTGCAGTCTCTTCTAATTTGGGAGCACATCAGACAAACGGTCCAATGGTCCGATCTGAAGCTCTCACTAGTAGAACAAGTCGAAATGTGTGCCACTCCTTCTCTGACACGAACAGACCATGCAGTTCTGTGATTGGTTAATCCACCCGTCAGTCATATTCAGTGGACACAGAGGCAGTGCGCACGTCTTTGTGAAGTATTTTGCAGTGCTGAACGGGAAGTCACCAGATCCGTTTCTTTTATGAAGTCATTTTAGATCAGTGCTGTGGTTTACAATAAACAAAGGGTTACATTTTCATCATTTCCCTCATGTCAGATCCTCTCTGTCTGTAACGCGGTTTAGGACTAGATTGAAAACCCACCTCTTCCCCTTGGCATTCAATACTAGCTAGACAGGATATCTTGGTGTTATATTGGTATTTTACTGTTTTAAATGGCGTTTTTTCCACCTTCAAGCCGCTCAAAGCGCTTTAAATCGAGGAACCGCTCACCCATTCACACACACATTCGTACGCCGGTGCGCGCAGACACTGGGGGCGAGGTGTCTTGCCGGCGTTCACCTGTGGGAGCTGGAATTGCACCGCCAACCTTTCCATCAGTGGACAAACACTTTGCCAATGGTGTTTACGTCGAGGGCGGGATTCGAAAAAACGCCAACTTTCGGGTGAGCGGGCAAACACTTTACTGAGCTGGGGTAAGGGCGGGTTAAGCGTGTTGCCCAAGGACACAGCAACAGCCTTCACCTGTGGGAACTGGAATCGCGCCGCCAACCTGTGGGTCAGTGGATCGGACCGCTCTACCGGCGATGTTTATGTCGAGAGCTAGTGTCGCCCCCATATCGTTCTTTGCCTATGTGTATTTGTTTTTTGTTGCCTTTTATGTGACTTTGCGCAGCTGAAGTTGGATTTAAACGTGATATATAAATAAAAATGAATTGAATAGTTGATCATTAAATACCAGAAAACAGCACAACATTTCAGGCTAATAGAAAGTGACTTGCTACAGTCATAATGTTCCCAGTCTGTGGAGACAGTAGCGGGATCGGCCTTGTGGTGTTGATGATCGGCTGCTGAGTTTGAGGCTGGTCTTTGAAGCTTGAGGACGGTGTTTGACAGATAAAAGATGGCTGCCCCGCTCCTCTCTCGTCTCCATCTCTCACTCCGCTTTCAGTGTCGGCGATCGCCATGGAAACCCATTGTGATTTTATTACTCGGAGAAGAGAGGGTTCACGTCGGTGCAGTCCGTACAGTGAAGACGACTGTCCATTTCTCAAGTTTGAAAGCCTCAGAGCTGCAGAAGTTCACTTTGTTTTATTATTAATCCTCCACAAAATGCTGAAGTTGGGATCATTTGGACTGCGGCACATGCGAAAAGTATGAAAGGAGGACACCTGTTTAAAGTCTCTATCAAAGCAGTTGCAGCTGTTCACGTTAATAATATCAGTTAGAGAATATTTAATACAAGCAGAACCAGGACCAAAAACCGGGTTTGGTCCTGGTTTGATCTCAGTCGTGGTGTACACTTTTGATCATGTCTTAGTTCTGGTCTAGTACAGGTTTAGTCCCAGTACAGGGTTAGTCCTAGTACAGGTTTAGTCCCAGTACAGGGTTAGTCCTAGTGCAGGTTTAGTCCCAGTACAGGGTTAGTCCTAGTACAGGGTTAATTTTAGCACATGTTTAGTCCTAGTTCAGTCCCAGTTTTGATGTGATGTGTATGAATGTGTGAACACAGCCTCATTTAGATTTTTTTTTTTTTTTAGGAAAGTTAAAAGATAATCTTAGGTAAACAAATAAATGAACAAATAATAAATGAATTCAAAAATGAATTTATATATCCATAGACATAATAAAACAATAGTAGGTCTCAGTAAACGACGGACATAACCACTGAATAGGAAAGCACCTTTCAGCACCATGGACAGCGTCGGTCAGTAAAACAGTCTAAAGGAAATGTATAGATACAATTAACAAAACTTAACTTTTTTTTTACTTAACTATGTCTGTGATCAGTAGTAGTAGCAGCAGTAGTATATGTAGTATATGTAGTAGTAGTAGTAGTAGTTTTGACACTGCTTCATTGTGCACATGGCATTTGAAAGCACCATTCAGCACCATGGACAGCTCCATTCGGCCAGCGCTCTTGAAATACAATTTTTAACAAGAATTCTCAAATTGTTTCACCAAAACACCGCTAATACGGCCGCCGCCACGACTACTACTGCAACAACAACAGCTACTACAACTTTTTATTCTGTTTTGGAAGTAATTTTGTGACAATTTTCAATGTGGGGAAAAAAATAACAAAACTAAAACTAAAATACAGATCGATTTGTACGTTCCCCTTTGACCCAACCACAGTTTTCGAAGCCTATTTCCTTGCTCACATTCGTAACACAGTGAACCGCCCCTTTAAGATTCCTTTAGACAGCGCGGCAAACCTGTTGTGCATCCTGACAGCGCTCTTCACCGACTTTGTCCTCTTAAAAATCCCTTTAAGACGGCTTTGTGCAAACTCCCCTGAATTATTTAGCAAATCGGCGTTTGGAGCGATTAAACGCTGAAAGATTGAGAAGTCGTGACAATGATTTCTTTGCCTTTCACCTCCTCTCTTCCTCTCCTCTTCTCCTCCTCTCCACCACTCCTCTCCTCCTCCTCTTTTCCCCTCCTCTTCTTCTCTTCCTCACCTCTTCTCCTCCTCTCCTCTTCTCCTCCTCACCTCTTCTCCTCCTCAGCTCCTCCCCTCCTCACCTCCTTTCTTCCTCTCCCCTTCTCCTCCTCTAATCTTTTCACCTATTCTCCTCCTCACCTCCTCTCCTTTTCTCCTCCTCCTCTTCTCTTCCCTTCTTCTCCTCCTCTTCTCCTCCTCTCCTTCTCTCCTCTTATAATCCTATTCTCTTCTTCTCCTCCTCACCTCTTCTCCTCCTCTCCTCTTCTCCTCCTCTCCTCCTTTCCTCCTCAACCCTACTCCCCCTCTACTCCTCACCTCCTCTCCTTTTCTCCTCCTCCTCTCCTCATCCCCCCCACCTCCTATCCGCTTCTCCTCTTCTTCTCCTCCTCACGTCTTCATCTCCTCTCCCCTTCTCCTCCTTTCCTCAACTCTTTTCCTCCTCTCCTCCTCAGCTCCTCTTCTCCTCCTCTCCTAATCTTCACCTCTTCTCCTCCTCACCTCCTCTCCTTTTCTCCTTCTCTCCACCTCTCCTCTTCTCCTCCTCCTCTCCTATTCCCCTTCTCTCCTCTTCCCCCCCTCACCTCTTTTCCTTCTCTCCTCTCCTCTTCTAATCCTCTCCTCTTCTCCTCCTCACCTCCTTTCCTCTCCTCCTCTTCTTCTCCTCTCCTCCTCTCCACACTGTTCCAGCCTCCCACAATTTGATTTTACTTGATTTGATTTGAACCCTGCCACTTTCATTTTGAATAAGGTAAGTGAGAGATATTTGCCATTGCGGAGACTTGAGGAAAAAAAAAAACATAGATAAATTTTGGAGATGTTTAAAAATTCTGGCTTTATCAAATGTAGGAGGAGTGCAAAGAGAGCAGAGTGCAAAGAGAGCGGCGTTTGATGGAGCGTGTGTGTTAATGTATGAGGAGGCACAGCATGGTAATCTGATGAAGAGCAGGGGATGCCAGCTGCGAGAGGAAGAGGAGAGAGGGAAGAGGGGAGAGAGAGAGAAAACAGAAGAGGAGAGAGATAAAAAGGGGAAGGAGACATGGTGGTTGAAGAGAGTGAGACAGAGAGTGAAAGAGGAGGAGGGATAAGAATGGTAATAGATAGGAGAAAGAGAAAGAGGAGAGAGAGAGGAAGATGGGATCGAGGGAGAGAGAGAGGGGAAAGGTGAGAGAGAGAGAAAACAGGAGAGGCGAGAGATAAAAGGGGGAAGGAGACATGAGGGGGGAGTGAAAGGGGAGAAGAGAGTGAGACAAAGAGTAAAAGTGGAGCAGGGAGGGACAAGAATTGTAATAAAAAAAGAGAGAAAGGAGGAGGAGAGAGGAGAGGGAGCGGGGGATAAGAGAGGAGGGGTTGAAAGAGGGGAGAGGGGAGAGAGGGAAAAGAGAGAGGAGAGAGATAAAAGGAGGCAGGTGATATGAGGGGTAAAGAGAGTGAGCCAGAGTGAAAGAGGAACAGGGAGGAGGGAGGAGAATGGTAATAGATAGAAGAAAGAGAGAAAAGAGGAGGAGGAGAGAGAGAGGAGGGATGGCGAAAGTGGAGAAGAGAGAGAATGAAAGAGAGGGGGGCAAAAGTGAAAGAGGAGGAGAGAGATGAAAGAAAGAAAGAGGGGTGGGAGGTAGCAGGAGAGAAGAGAGGGAGAGGGTAGAGGAATATAGTGAGAGAGAAAGAGAGGAGGAAGGGAAGACTGAGAGACAGCGAGAGGAGGGAGAAGGAGAGAGGGGAGAAAGGAGGGAATGAAAGAACAGGGGTAGAGGAGAGAGAAAGTTGTGGGTATGGGGGAGGAGCATATAAGAGAATAGGAGGTGAGGAAGAGGGAAAACGGAGAGCTAAAGAGATAGAGAGGAAAGGACAGAAGAGAGAGGAGGGAAAGGGTGGAGCTTCAGGGGCTGCAGCCGGACACTCGCTACAGCATCATGGTGACCGCCGAGTACAAGAGCAGAGAAGGAGGGAGCGGGACGGCCCAGGGGAAGACAGGTGAGAGGAGGGGAGACAGGTGAGAGGAGGGGGGGAGACAGGTGAGAGAGTCCCCAGGGGGACCCGGGATCAGATGGAGCAGAGCCGCGCACTACAGGGATTTTTTACAAGGTGTCCATTTTTCAACTTTTGAATACTTAAAAATCCGGGGCTCGGCTGCTGCCTTCATGCTACATTTACTTCAGCTCGACTAAACCAAACCTCAGTCTGTCAGCCGCAGATGGAATAACAGGGCCAGAGAGTAGAGCGGAGAGCGAGACAACAGGTCTGATTAGACAACCAAAGGACAAACAGGTTCTAACACTGTCGAACTGTGATTTTGTTATTAGTGTTTATATTGTAATGTAAATAGATACTGTACGTTGCTGGGTTTCAGATGACATCACAACGTCCTATTGGCCAATGATGTTTTATACAAATGTGGGGGCAGCTAAAACTGATAAAATGCAGATTTCTGTTGCAGTACATGGAGTTATTGGGTTTAGACAATAATGGGTTAAACCAGAATCAGAATCAGAAGACTTTTATTGCCATCGTCAGTGAACACAACTCACAAACTAGGAACTTTCTTCGGCGATAAAGTGCGACATAAAACGCTGAATAATAATAATATCAACATGAATTTACCTTTTAGATAATGTATCACAAAGGGCAATGTAATCAATAGGAACGTCTGGGAGTATGACATCGTCACAGTCACCAATAAATAAATGCATAAATAGATAAATAAATATTACAGATTTTAGTCCAATGAGGTTGATCTGGTCTTCTGATCATTTATTTCAATAGATTACTTTTCCAGACCAAGGTTTAGTTTGTTTTCATACCTGACAGTTTGGACTGCCCACTAGCGCGCTTCCTCAGAGTGGTCACGTGACGTTGCTGCGACGTGTCCGGTCAGCTGATTCAAACAGGTTTCAGCACTGTCTTCGTAGCAGTGGAGGCAGGACGGCAGCGCCATCTGCAGTCCGACTTCTTCGGGACAGTATCCCAGGTGTGTGAGAGTAAAAAAAGCCCCCTCGTCCCGGTTGAAAGTCCCGCGGGCGTGTTTCGGTATTCTCCTTAACCTGTTTGAATCAGCTGACCGGAAAGACTAGTGAACAGTCCAAAGGTCAAAGGTCAAAGGTCTGAAAACAAACTAAACCTTGGTCAGAAAAAAGGGTAAATACTGGAAGTACTGAAGTATATAAAATACAGCGTATCCACTTTTTGAGGTTGTTTTTTTTTTTTTTTTTTTCTAGACTCCCATGATGCTGTCTTGCGGTTGTCATGAAATGAAATCGTCGACAATAATTTATCTTAAAACTAATCAGGTTAAACTTTAGCGGCCGTTACCTGGCACAGCTTTTATTTTAAAAAGTATAGATAGCAACTTTTACCTTAACTCTGCAATATCTGGACATCTGGTTTACTTTTCAACTTCGTATATCATTAAAAAGGATCCCTGGAGATGTTTGTGAAAAATAGAAATAGAATTATTCTTAAGTCCGGTACCTATAACGTTACTGATATAGCAAAACTGATCAAACAGCGAAAACATGATGTGCTCTAACTAATACGCAGATGTTGTAGCCTGTTAGCAGCTAAATCACTCATGTCGATGTAATAAACACACAAAACACTGATTTAACTTTAGTCTGTGATTTTATTTTCTACAACCCACATTTCTAAGCAGTTATTTAATGTTAAGCAAATGAATAGTGTTTAGCAAAAAGCACTGGGATCGTTTCTATTTAAAGTACTATACTGTAGACTATAATGCTAATCGACAATACACAAACGTACACTTTTTGAATCTTTCTGAGGCGATAGTCCAATCATTCAAATAAAACCAAATAAAAAAAACAAACAATATCAATGTAAAAATGCATTCATAGCTTAATCAATGTCCGGCTTGATTAGCTGCTGGTCTGTTTAGCTGCAGAATTCGACTTCTACTGTCAGTCTGGAGCTTTGTAACTCAGGCTTTTTTTGACCCATTTTCTGTGGAACTTAAAAAAAATGATTATGGAATAACCAAACCTGCCAGCGCTGATAATGAGAGTGCAATACCACACTGTGAAATGTGTGTAACATTCATTTATTGTATTTTATGTAAGCTGTGGACTGATGTAATAGTGAACTGTAGAAGAGGTAGGTTACTTTGTATTTTATAAGCTGAAACTCATTTTGTACATACCTGATGCTTTACTTTGTTAATGTGTGATATTGTGTGTATGTGTGTGTGTATGTGTGTGTGCGCGAATTTGTGTGTGCATTATGTGTGTGTGTGCAAATGTTTGTGTGTGTCCGTGTGAACGTGTCTGTGCGTGTGCGCGTGCATGTGTGTGAACATGTGTGTGTGAATGTGTGTGTGCATTATGTGTGTGTGCATGTGTGGCCGTGTGTGAATGTGTGTGTGCGTGTGTGTGTGTGTGAACGTGTGTGTGAATGTGTGTGTGTGTGTGTGTGAATGGTGTGTGCGTGTGTGTGTGTGTGAACGTGTGTGTGAATGTGTGTGTGTGTGTGTGTGAATGTGTGTGTGTGTATGTGTGTGTGCGCAAATGTGTGTGTGTGTCCGTGTGAATGTGTGCGTGCATGTGTGTGAATGCGTGTGTGCGTGTGTGTGAATGCGTGTGTGCGTGTGTGTGAATGCGTGTGTGCGTGTGTGTGAATGCGTGTGTGCGTGTGTGTGAATGCGTGTGTGCGTGTGTGTGAATGCGTGTGTGCGTGTGTGTGAATGCGTGTGTGCGTGTGTGTGAATGCGTGTGTGCGTGTGTGTGAATGCGTGTGTGCGTGTGTGTGAATGCGTGTGTGCGTGTGTGTGAATGCGTGTGTGCGTGTGTGTGAATGCGTGTGTGCGTGTGTGTGAATGCGTGTGTGCGTGTGTGTGAATGCGTGTGTGCGTGTGTGTGAATGCGTGTGTGCGTGTGTGTGAATGCGTGTGTGCGTGTGTGTGAATGCGTGTGTGCGTGTGTGTGAATGCGTGTGTGCGTGTGTGTGAATGCGTGTGTGCGTGTGTGTGAATGCGTGTGTGCGTGTGTGTGAATGCGTGTGTGCGTGTGTGTGAATGCGTGTGTGCGTGTGTGTGAATGCGTGTGTGCGTGTGTGTGAATGCGTGTGTGCGTGTGTGTGAATGCGTGTGTGCGTGTGTGTGAATGCGTGTGTGCGTGTGTGTGAATGCGTGTGTGCGTGTGTGTGAATGCGTGTGTGCGTGTGTGTGAATGCGTGTGTGCGTGTGTGTGAATGCGTGTGTGCGTGTGTGTGAATGCGTGTGTGCGTGTGTGTGAATGTGTGTGTGTGTGTGTGTGTATGGGTGCGAGTGTGTGTGGGCCAGAGTGGACAGTGTGAATTCCTCTTATCTTTGACTGAATGTAATTGCATTGTATAATGTATTTCTGTAAATCAGGGCCTGCAGATGGAGACTGTCTGTTTAGCTCTAATCTGGTGCGGAACATCTTTGTTTTTTCATGAGCTTAATGTCTCTGTACATCGTCCCTTCAAATAAAGACTAAACTAAACCGAGACCCTCGCTAACGTGTACGTCCCTGCGCGCAACAATAATCTCCAATCTCTGAAATGCTGATAAACTCTGTCGTCGCTGTTAGTTTCTATGGGAATTCTCCGCCGCGACCACCGCCAGCGTGGGGTTTGGAGGTGCATGATGGGATTGTGTAACGACAACTGCGGGAGCTCTCTTCTGTCTTTTCCCTGATGACACTT
>KN476623.1:55978-91084 GCA_000787095.1 Periophthalmodon schlosseri
TCGTGGTTCTCCTCTTGTTCTGATCCTCCTGGAGTGTTTGCTGTACCCTGCCCCTCCCCTCTCCGTGCGCAGCTCCCATAATCCACTGGGGTTGAGGGCGTCGGCTAAGTGTCTGTCATGTAAATGTATGGAAATGCGGACCTCCGTGAGCGAGGCATGTCTGACGCCGAAGCGCCGGCGGCTCCTAATCTCCCACAGTATGGAACGGGCTTCGAAATATGTATCAGGAAGTCCGACACGCTAACACGCGAACGCGCTAGTACTGATAAATTGAGCCGTGTGAGCGTGTGACTGCCAAAAAGTATAGATTAAACATAAACCTGCTTGTCTCCGTGGAGATCTTACGGCTTGGCCTGCTTCCAGAGAACGGCATTAAACTCTTACATCTCCAGGGACAAGTAGGGGATGCCATCGGGCCAAGGTACAAGTCAGATCTTTGAACAGGTGAGCCCACGCACTGTAACACTACATGCTTGTCAATGTTGTTTCATTTAACACTTTTACTTGATTAAATGCAAGATAAATTCAATGCCGTATCTTGGAATATTACAGGGAAAGCAAAAACATCCCTGATTCTGAAGATCTCTGGCCTTCCATTCTACTTTAAACATCGAAATCAACTTCATAGCAGTTCATTTTATCGCTCAGATTGGCTCATTACAACGCATCTCGATAATAAGCAACTTGGATGCTAGCAGCTAATGTTTTAGCCTCACTTACGTTACTCCAAAGTCTTCACTTTTGCCAGCTGAGGCTACAGAACGTTTTTCAGTGCTTGACTTTGACTTTTTTTCCATGTACGTATCCCCAGTGCAGATGTATTGTGCAGCTCTTGAGGTCATAATATGTCTGCATCTAATTATAAATCGTGTTATTGTCTGATAATCAGGACTGCACTGTTAGCATGCTACTTGTTGTTAACATTTCTGTGACGGCAAAACTCCACTCTGGTTGTGAAAAGAAGTTGTGAAAAGCGCTTATAAACTCATCGTGGTGGATAATAATAATGCTCTGAATGCTGAACGTAAGGGAGGAATAACTTTGGACCGCGGCAAAAAATGACCCAGTTCTGTTTTTCACATTTTTCAGAATCACGTACTCTGCCTTTAAACATAAAATGGCAATTCAAAGGTGTCTAAAATTTTTAAAAATCCAGAATACAGCGTCAC
Source organism: Periophthalmodon schlosseri (assembly GCA_000787095.1). NCBI lineage: Eukaryota > Metazoa > Chordata > Actinopteri > Gobiiformes > Gobiidae > Periophthalmodon > Periophthalmodon schlosseri. The sequence goes on from KN476623.1 coordinate 57,148, forward strand.
ATGGCCAATTTAAACCATAGGCTCGATAGCTTCTCCTCTTGTATAAGTCAGTCCAAACTCCTTAGTGTGAACTCCGGTGCAGTGGTGGACTATGGCGTCCTTGGCTCATGTGGACCGCTCCTCGTATAGAGTCTTTGAGGTGCAGGCGATACCTCCGCCCGCTCCACCCGCCCCTCGTACGCAGCCCTTTCATATAACAGCTTTCATCTTGAAGGGTAAAAACTCCTCCACCTCCTCGCACCCACTTTGATATTCCTCTGAACCAAATGTTTTTAAAGAAGGGCCATGCTTCGGAAGAATGCATTATGTAAAACCTTGTGTAACTAGCATGAACTCGGCTGTGACTCTTGGTTCGGAAGTTAGCGCTAGCATGAAGGGGGTTTTAGATAATGGAGAATTGTTGCTTGAGAGCTATAATGAAAAAGGACAGAAATTAGATTCTTGTGAAGTTATCAAGGGCAGAGCAGGTGGAGTGACTTTTGAACAACTTCATAACTTTGAAATTCAAAACTGTGCTTGAATAAGACCCACATAACTTCAAAAGGGGCTGAAAGACAAATAATTAACCACGTACATTTGTACTCAACAGATTCGTTTGACAAATGTGTTAGCAGCAAATCGTCATTGGGATAAACCGAATTTGGAGCCAAGTTCTGACCGCGAGTATCATAGCAACCGAAGAGCCAATCCGGAGCCAGGCTGTTGAAGGTAACGCCCCTTCCCGCCCGCACCGCTGGTTTAGCAGGGAGCAGGAACTTAGCAACGCTGTCAATCAAACCCATTGCTAACGCTAACGGGAGCGACCTCGGCGAAAGAAGGCGCTTGATTTGTCTGTTATTAATGTTCAAATCTTGATTTACGGACAAAATGGCGAAATAAAAACACCAGGATCATGTAAAACGGGTTAATACGAACATTTTAAGAGCAAAACGACGAGGCTCACTGCAGCAGTTACAGAGAGAGGGTTTCAAAATTAGAGTTAGATGGAGGGTTTAGATAATGGGGCATTGTTAGGTGAGCTCTACACATTAAAAGTGCTCAAATTCGATTCCTGTGAAGTGACTCTTGAACACAGCCAAGAGATTCATTCATATATAACTGCGGATACATAGTCTTAAAGTGACCGATTTTATCATCCATCAATCAGGAAGCGAACTGTTAGCGCACTAGTTCTCGTTAGCATTACCGTGTCAGCAAAAGTCTGCTTATAAACTCATCGTGGTGAATAATTAGGATGTTCGTAATGAAAGAGAGAAATCATTTTGGACCATTGTAATTCAAAATGAGCTAATTCTGGTTTTCACGCTTTTAAGACAGTACAACTTAAGTACAGTTTTGGAATATTCAGAATTCAGAATCTTTATTAACGACCACACAAACACGGTGTAGATTTTGTCCAGTCAAAACGAAACCAAATATTCGGAATGTAATTTTCCAAAACTACTTTAAACAATACTTTTTTCAGCCCCGTCGGGTTACACCTGCTGAATTCTGCCTTCCCCACATCCTCAATGTACTTTCCCTGTGATTACAGCCCAGCGCGTGTCCCATTCTAAACACGCCTCCTCCACAATGTGTTTGTGTGGATTTAGTCCCGTCTGCTCCACTCTGATAAACCCTAAATCCAGCTGTCCAACCCACCAGACGCCGCCCGGCCTACCTGAGACAAAGGCTGCGGATCAGACGTCCCGGAGGTCGAACCCAGCGCGCCGCTCGTCTCGCCCGAGCGGAGCTTGTCCTTCACGCTCGACCTTTGAACCCGTACATCAGCTCCCGAGGCTAAACGCGCCGCGGCTAACGGCTAACGTGACAGCTAATTCATGTCGGCCCGCGCGCACGGCCGAGCGGGCGATGGTGATGGGAGGCGACAGGCGATGTGCGACTCGCTGATTTATACGTCAGGACACGGCTGCCAAATACAATGCCAGGGACGAGTTTAGTGAGGGCAGGCGTATAAACCAAGAGTGGCCAGGTAAATATCTTATTCCTATTATCAGCATTATTTTGTGTTAAAGTTGAATTTAAGAAAAGTCCAGTTACACACCAGTAACAAAATGACTAACTGAATTTAAGTTTTGTTGTAATATTAAATCAGACCTATTGTACCTGTGTCTGATATATAGTTATAATCTACGACACCTGTGGATCATTATGTTATAATCTGCACATTTTAAATCACAATATTCATCTCAATGACTTAATGAAATAAACAAGTCCGCGGTGACCAATGGGAGCTGACGTCGCCGTAAAAGTCATCGCAACAAAGAGTCGGCACGTCTGATGGACAGCTGCAGATCACGTTAGCGAGCAGCGGATTTTTTTTTTTTTCATTTGAACCAAAATGACTATGCGTCGTTGCCGAATCCTGCACGTAGCACCGATTAAGAAAACAAAATTGGAGAACGAAGTAAGTACAGAGCAGTGGGCGTACGCCAGTGGCAGCGCGAACGGGAATCGATCGGCAGTATGGCGTCTTGAAAATACGCGATTAAAGATTGCTCAAACATGCACGAATCACTCCAAATACAACTTTATGTGAGTAAATGTGCTTAAAAGGTCTGAAAAGTCAATTTTGGAGGATAGGTCCGCTTTAACGTACCACCAGTGGCGAGGTGGGTGAAGTGTCTTGCCCAGTGACATGCACAAGTTTGTTCAGAGCAACTTAGAAATTGATCATTATTTTAGATGGGTTACTATTTTTATGTTTGATTTATTTCTTAATGTTTTTTAGGGAAGAATACAGTTACTTAAAACTTTTTATTTTAGCTTTTATTCATTTTCCCTCATCTCACACATACCTGAAGTTGTATTTTGCTTCTCTCACGTGTTTGATGAGTCTTATCCAGTCAGTCCAGCCCCCCTGGGCTGTCAGAGAAAACAAAATATCTCAGTTTTGTTACGTCACAGGTAGGTGGCCTGTGCAGTTTTTAAGTCCATAAAGCATCGGCGGACTTGATCTAAGCGTTTCTGCTGTCAAATCACATTCGTTAAAACTGTGTGCTTACATTAACACATGTTTCATTATTATTAGCTAACATTACTATTTCTCCATGGTAATTCCCTCTTTTCCCAGTAGATGGACCCCTACAAAAGATTCCAATGCAGGGAATGCCCAAGCTGTAAAATAATGTCTGGGTTTAATATATAGGTGTGCTACCATGTTTAAGGGCCAATAACAATACAAATAAAGCATAATATTTCACCTTTGACCAACACTGTACATGTCCTGTTTCTGTTCACTTTCGTCCTCGACTCCTCAGCTGTCAATCACCCGTCTCTCTCCTCTGTATGGCCCTCTCGCCTCAGTGGGCGTGACTTACATCTCAGTACTCGAGGAGCCAAGTGAACAGAAATGGGACACAGCCCTGGCCTTTTTGGTATACGACCATGTTAGCATGCGCACACCCTCTGCCCAGCTTCCACTCTGCCCCCTAGAGGCTGAATCAGGCGCTGCACCGTTCGCTTAATCCCGTCTGTCGGCTAGAGATAGACCCAACACAATCAGACTGCTTTCACACACTCTTAACTGAGCTCTGCGCCGCTCCCACACAGCCAATCCACTGCAGCCCGGATTGGGTTTAATGCAGGCCCGGATCAAGCGCGCACGGGTCAAATGAATAAGCAATGACAGAGAGGGGAGAGAGGGGAGAGGATGGGAAGAGGTCAGTATGGGATGTTCTGCTACGTCACTGCTGTTTTGGACAGGATTATGAAGAAGACTTTAGACTATAGTCGAAAGTGGACATAATTAGTGATGTGACATGAAGTGAACTTGATCCAATTCAAAACATTTAACTGGATAAAAGTTTTTATAAGAGTTTATATTTTGTTACATAAAAAACTACAAAAAAAGAAAAAACTATGTATTTCTACTCCAATTGACTGACTAAAATAAAAGCATTTTTAACGTGCGATATTTTTTATTTTAAACCCGGCGCGTTTGCATCTCCGTGCCTGGGGTTGCATCTTCACAAACCTGACTCTTATTTTGCCTGGAGGAGGGCCTCAACCTGCTTGTTTCCATGGAAATATTGTTCTTTTGGAAATAATATTCCACAGTATGGCATAAAACTCATCCATCTCCATGGAAAACGTTCTGAAGTATGGTTTTAACTTTCCATTTCCATGGAATCATGCAGGTGATGTTCCACTTTCAGAAAGTTACATACTGTACCATTAACCCTCAATCACACCTACAAAAAACTCATGTTGTGACTAAAGAACATTTTTGTCTATAAAAAAAAAAAAAAAAAATCAGAGAATTGATATTTTTTAAACATTTTTAAAATACATTAATACATTTTTAAAATTTGCTCAACCAGCGACTCACCTGATCTTTTCTGTTCTTACAAATACATTGTGTAGTGCCAATGTCCTCTCAATGCAAAATTAGATTCATTTCGACCACTTACCATATAAGGTAAAAATGACTTCATCATTCAAAAATTATGCTACACAAACACGCACACAGGACACAAATCTAAAGTCAGAGGGTTCAAAAACTATATAGAAATGAGATATTGCATGCTTTTTAGTCTGTATTAGGGTAGGTTGAAAAATAGTGATTATAATGGAAGCCAATGGGAAATCACACACATTTCCGCTGTTGACCGTATAAAGTAAAATGACATCATCTTCCAAAAAATATGCCAGATGTGTCAATTTGAACCGAGGGATTTCAGAAAATATATAGAACTTAGATTTCGTATGCTTCACTCTGTACAATGGCAGGTAGAAAAATAGTGACTATAATGGAAGTCAATGGGGAATGTTTGAAGCTAACACAAAGGACGGATTTTCGTTAGCATGAATTAGAATAGGCTAACATTTAAAAAAAACACCCAGATGGATCCTCATTTAGACTTGGTTTCGTCTTAGTCCTTGTTTAGTCCTTGCTTAATCCTGGTTTAGTTCTTCTTTCCCTGCTGTTTGTTTAGCGCGGACATGGATTTGTTTCCTTATATAGTAAAGCTTATATTACCCCCGCATGTAAAATGACTTGGGATAGTTTTAGCGTCTAACCATTGGGGGAAGCGTCTGGGGAGAGGGAGGTGATCTGTGTTTACTGCTGCCTCTGCACCCTGCTCCTGTTTAAGTGCAGAAGATGGATGGGACCAGGCAATTGTCTCCACACATCATTAACATAACTAAATCTCACCAGGTTATGCATATTTTATAGTCAGGAATGACCTCTACAGCGCCAGTATTCAGTCTGCGAAGACTCATGGCCACAGCATTGGACTAAATCACTACATAACCTTACATTTAAACCAATGTGTTCCATTTATTTAACCTATAACAAGACCCGCTGAGAGCAAGAGCTTATTTTACAATGGAGCGGTCCCTTTAATGCCGAGGCAAGCGGGGCACTCAGACGAAACCTAGCCAGACTTTTCTGGTCAGGGGTATTATTGTGTTTCCCGTAATGCTCCGCAGTATGGCATTAAAGTGTGTATTAAAAGTCCTATATGACACAAAATTGACTCGCGTGAGCTTTAAGACGTGTTAGAATGTTGTAACCTCCTCGACGACACGCCTGGAGTTGTGTTTTGTTTCATTCACGCATGTTTGAGTAACACTTTATTATCAGTTTGTCTACATCTCCAAAGCTCAAAATGCTCTGTTACACCTTGTGATGTCATGTAGTGGTAGTTTTCAAGTTAACAGCTCCTTTTACCTTTAGTCCAGTAGAGATTGGAAATTTCAGGGCTGAAGTGATCCAAATGATTCTACTGAAGGTATATGGAGTTTAAAAACACAGTGGAGCGCTTCCTGTATTACCACATGACATCACAAAGTGGAACAGAGTATTTTTAGTTTGACGAAAGAGGGGATGAGGAAACAACATCATAACATCAGAAGAAGATCAGAAAAGAGCGTAAGATGGGCGCTTAAGCATATATTTCATTATGGGTGTTTACGGGATCGCTTCTCCACAGATCTGACCTGTAGCTTCACTTGCTGACATCACCTGTTTGTTTATTTACTATACACGATGTCCAAATCTCATTTTGTCCCGTTCCCATGGACCCAATCTCATGTCTCGTCTCATCTTGTGAAAATTGCGTCTATTAAATACCATATTGTAGAACATTACACTAAAATACAAAAAAAAACCCAAAACATTCTTCATGGATACAAGTAGGTGGTGGACCCTCAATCAAAAAAAGTTACTTAGCGTGTCTTTAAGGATTAATTGTATACAATCTCTGGATCTATTTTTAATATGAGCCTAAATAAAATGTGTTTATGTGCTCTCACGCATGTTTTTAGTGGAGCAGCTCATTAAAGTCACTGCAGAACTTTAAAGTCTCATGGGGCTAATCTGAGTTTGTTTACCTCTGATTTCGGTTCTGTAGAAAACGCCACATGTTCAGGATTAATTACTTAAAGTGCATATGACAAGTTCGGCTACTAATTTCACAAAGTGAGTTGATTATGATGAACTTTATCATTTTGACATGCGTAGAAATAATTCCATAAATGCTATGTATAGCAACCATAATGTGTTGCTGATTTTTTTTTTTTTTCCACAAACTTTTCAAAAACTTTGGACCCTCTTGGTGTAAGGCCACTTTTTCATTGCACAGTTTGTACTAAAGGCCCTTTAAAAGTTTGTAAACTTTTTTTTTTTTTTTTTCTTGCCAATTACTATATCAACATATCACACACACAAAGCATTTTTGACGAAGGCAAGATCTATTTTTATGTTCTACACATAGACTGTATATATAAATGGACATGGCTAACCTTCTAGCTCTGGCTCCAATTCACTTTACATTAGAAAACTGTCGGCCCTCTCTCCATAAACTCTGCTGTCAGGCTCGGCAATTTGGTCTTAAAATGTTCATATTGACCCACTTTGAGCCTGCTATTTTTATTTCGCTACTGTGTCTGTAACTCAATAACGTGTTGATGATTTTTTTTTCCAAAAACTGGCACTTAACTGATGTAAAACCATGATACATATTTACCACAGGTACTATCCCACTATGAAAACCTGCAATGTGCTCTTTAACTTTGATTTTATATGGATTTTCTTAGCGCCATATGGATTGATGACTAGTTGTTTACAGCCCGCTACACACTGCAGGATCTTTTGCCCCATTTAGTGCCTGATTTCAGGGAGGCGACTTTGGATCTTCAAGTCTGATTTTGAATCCGTAGCGTTCCTCAAGTGTGTGGTGTCAGTGCGATTCTGAGCTGCTCTTTCGTATCGCAACCGCAAAACATCGCCACGGCAACAGCCAATAAAACAGAGCGTCAGGGGCAGAAGGAGTCACGGACACAGAGGAGCAAGACACAAACTCAGGAAACGGCTAAAGTAATTAGGCGACTTATTACTCACCTCCCGTAAAGTTGTGAAGTTAAACTGCAGCATTCTCATCCATATTATCCATTAGAATCTGTCCTCTGCAAATAGTGACACCCAGTCCACAAAACAGCACTATTAACCCAGTCTGAAGCGTTCTTTAAAAAGTAAAAAGGCGGCAGATCCTTACGTGTGTCTATTTACATAAATCCACACAGCGAGCATCAGGTTGAAGCTGCTGCTACAGTAAAACTCCACTCTACTTCCTGTGTAGTTTATCTCCAGCCTTCTGTGCATTAAAAGCATTTATCTGAACTACTGCACCACATTTCACAAATAATAACACAGTTTTGACTTGCATCTAAATTAAAAGTACAATGCTCTGATCTTTGGAACGCTTTAGATTCTCAAAGCGAGTCGTTTTACTGTAGACGGTAAACAGCTGATGTGAGATGAGCTCGCAACCTTTAGCTTGTGGTGTGCGGTCTCTTCGCTGCCATATCCCGCTGTAGTCTTTGCGCTTGCGGGATCATAAGGTAAAATAAAATCTCATACGATTCTCCTCATGTCTGTGGTGTGCGCTTTTTGTCGCATGTTTATTGACTTACGACTAAAGACTGAAAAATCCCGGAGAGTGTGGCGGGCTTTATTCTGTCTACTACTGTCTTTGGACCCTCTCGGTGTAAGGCCACTTTTCCATTGTGCAGTTTGTATCAGACCCTTTAAACGTTTGCGAACAAAAGCTTTTTCTCTTTTTTTTTTGCCAGTTAATACATCAACATATCAGAGTCTAGTTAGAAAACATAAAACAATAATTTCACCGTATTTGTTTACTTCATCGAAGATTATTACTCACACAAAGCATTTTCGATGAAGGCGAGATCAATGTTTAGGTTCTACAAATACACTTTTGAAGCTCTGACAAAATGTATACTTTTCCAGTATTTGTAATAAGCAAACAAAATAACCATCATTTCTAGACTAAAATTGTAAATTGTAGCCATTTTTTTTTATTTTACTTTTTTTTTTTTTTTATAAAGTCTTTAAATTATTTCCCGCATAATGTAATAATTGAAAACACAGAAGGTGTTTCATATGTGCCTCCATTTTGGATTTTTTATCTTTCTGGTGACAGTGTTTTCAGAGGTCTATTAAGCTAACTATGTTCTCGCAGTGAGGCTAAACGAGCTGCTTTGAACTGCCATTGGTTTGAACTGTTTTTGGATCGCGTTACAAAATGCCTCTCCAGAGAACCGCTCCGACAGTAAACAACTGTGTCTCTCATTTATACTGCACACGATTGGGTCCAAACTGTTGTGCGTGTGCCTGAATGCTGTCACGTGATTGGCTGTTGTCTGTCAGGTGACTTTCTCATAAGTAAAAGTAAAAATCAGATACTAACTGTTACTAAAACTTGTATCGAAACTAGACACTCATTTGAACAAGTATCGATACTAAAAAAGTCACATTCAAAGGCCAGAAATGAACCCTCTGTTCTACCTTGTGATGTCACGTGGTAATACAGGACGTGCTCCGCTGTGTTTTTAAACTCCATACACTTTCACTAGAATCATTTGGATGATTTCAGACGTGGGATTGCAGATCTCTACCGAACTGAAGGTAAAAGGTAGCTGCTAACTGGAAAACTACCACTACGTGACATCACAAGGTGGAACGGAGCATTTTGCGCTTTGGAGATGCAGACAGACTAATAATAAAGTGTTACTCAAACATGTGTGAATGAAACAAAACACAACTCCAGGTATGTTTTGGATTATAACACGGTTTAAAGCTCACAAGAGTGTTTTTTGAATTGTCAGCGTGGTATCGGTATCGGGTATCGTGACATCACCCTCTCATTTGTACGTACAAGGGGCCCAGTTCCGGCTCTGGTCCTCCCCGACGATGGCGCGGTGCGGGCGGGGCGAGCGTCTCTCACCGGGGGATCCCCACATCATTTAGAGCCTCACGCAGATCGCTGCCAGTGGGAACACGAGCCTCCGGGCCCAGAGAATTAATGTAGCGAGCGATGGCAGCCCGCATTTATTAAAACAACACACCCCGATGAGAGGATGCACGCGTTCAGCTCAGCCCCCGGAGAGACGAACGTACACGAGCGTGTGGGAGTCCACGGGAGGCGCAGGACACGCCTGGAGAGAGTCGGGGCAGAGGTGAAGGAGACGCATCAACATAAACATGGGACTAAACGAGGACTAAAGATGGACTAGACCAGGACTGTAACAGGACTAAACTAGAACTAGACCACTAAACCAGGACTAGAACAGGAGTAAATCAGGATTATGTGAGAACTGAACCGGGACTAGAACAGGAGTAAACCAGGACTAGACCAGGACTAAACCAAAACCAGAACAGGATTAAACTAGAACTAGACCACTAAACCATGACTAAATCAGGACTAGAACAGGACTAAATCAGGATTAGGTGAGAACTGAACCAGGACTAGAACAGGACTAGACCAGGACTAAACCAGGACTAGAACAGGACTAAACCAGGACTAAACCAGGACTAAACCAGGACTAGACTAGGACTATACCAGAAGTAGAACAGGACTGGACCAGCACTAGAACAGGACTAGACCAGGACTAAACCAGGACTAGAACAGGACTAAACCAGGACTAGACCAGAACTAAACCAGGACTAGAACAGGACTAAACCAGGACTAGACCAGAACTAAACCAGGACTAGGTGAAAACTAAACCAGGACTAGACCAGGACTAAACCAGAACTAGAACAGGATTGGACCAGGACTAGAACAGGACTAAACCAGAACTAAACCAGGACTAGACCAGGACTATACCAGAAGTAGAACAGGACTGGACCAGCACTAGAACAGGACTAGACCAGGACTAAACCAGAACTAGAACAGGATTGGACCAGGACGACCAGGACTAACCAGGACTAGAACAGGACTAAACCAGGACTAGACCAGAACTAAACCAGGACTAGAACAGGACTAAACCAGGACTAGACCAGAACTAAACCAGGACTAGAACAGGACTAAACAAGAACTAGTAATTCGCTAATACACTTGCACACACCACATCAACATAAAAATGGGACTAAACTGGGACTAAATCTGGACTACACCAGAATCAGAACAGGACTAAACTAGGACTAGACCACTAAACCAGGACTAGAACAGGACTAAACCAGGACTAAACCAGGACTAGAACAAGAACAAATCAAGTCTATATCTAGACTTAGACCCAATGGGATGTGCAGTTGTGTATATAAATGTGTAGGCCGCGCTAGGGTCCATGGGAGGTGCAGGACCCACCAGGAGAACGTGTCAGGATTAAGGCAGGGTTAGCACTTAAACACCACATCAAAGTTAAGACTAAACTAACTAAATCAGAACTAGAACAGGATCAAAACCAGTCTACGCCAAGACGTTTAACTTGATTTGAGTAGATTTGATTTGACAAGTGCAATTAGCTTTCGTGTAACAAGATGTAGAAAAATACCTGTTCCATTGTCAGATAATTTTACTTGTCAAGCGAAACTAACTCAAATCAAGACAACATTTTCTTCATGTAATTTTAACTTGGCAAGATTTGACTTTTTGCAGTGAAACTAGGACCAAACCAGGACACACAGCCTAACTCGCTATGTTTGAAAATGTTTTACTGTTTTAACAAAATAGCGCAGCGTGAATTGGTTTCAATGGCGTACCTGGGACTCCTTACGGTAAATGGTCACATTTATATATAGCGCTTTTCCACCTTCAAGGCGCTCAAAGCTCTTTACAGCAAGGAATCACGCACACTCATGCACCAGTGTACGCAGACACTGTGGGCAAGGTCGGTAAAGTGTCTTGCGCAAGGACACGACGACAGTTTTCATCTGCGGGAGTTAGAACCGCACCGCCAACCTGTGGGTCATTGGATCTGACCGCTCAACCGATGATGTTTATGTCGAGAGCGGGATTCTTTTTAATGGCGTAGTAACCAGAAATTCCTATGCCACTGTTGTCCCTGCACCACATCGTTCTAGTCTAGATCTGTTTCCTTCCAATTCTCAGAACGTACATTGTGAAAAACCTATAGAACTGTAACATCCATCGCTCCGCCATTGTGCGCTTCGAACCGGCAACCTTCAGACCTGCGGACAAAAGCCAACTGAGCTACTGTCGCCGAGTTTTAGTCTTTTCACTCAACAAAACACCTTTTAAATAACTTTCAGTCTTATATACTTCTTTACCTGAACTGTAAGAGACAAAAGTGAAGTTGGCCTGGCTTAGTTCAGTATCAGACCGAGTATGTCATAATGTCTGACTCGTATCGTCTGGTTTCTTCCCATTCAGAATCTATTAGCATTGTTCCACTTGATTGAAAATGGATGGCAATTATTTTGAAATTTTATGTTTGCTTAGTTTTCGCTCTCGACAGAAACATCACTGGTGGGGCGGTCACATCCGCTGACCCACAGGTTCGCGGTGCGATTCCGGCTCCCGCGGATAAATCCTGTTGTTGTGTCCTTGGGCAAGACACTTAACACACCTCGCCCCCACTGTCCGCGTACACCGGTGTGTGAATGTGTGTGTGAATGGGTGAGTGGTTCCTTGATGTAAAGCGCTTGGAGGGTGGAATAGCGCTATGTAAAAATGAGGAAGAGAGAAATTGTATTTTGTTTGTAAATGGTGAGTAACCAATGAGCTTCTTTGTTTCACATGCGTCACTGAAAAAAAAAAAAAAAAAAAATCTGATTGGACGATCGTGATTGATTTTGGCTTGAGAAGTATAGTAAACCAGTACCAGAACAGGACTAAACCTTGACTAGACCACTAAACCATCACTAAACTGGGACTAGAACAGGACTAGACCAGGTCTAAACCAAAACTAAACCAGGACTGGACCAGAACTAAACCAGGACTAGAACAGGTCTAAACTAAGACTAAACCAGGATTAGGTGAGAACTAAACCAGGACTAGAACAGGACTAGACCAGGTCTAAACCAAGTGAAGTTGGCCTGGCTTAGTTCAGTATCAGACCGAGTATGTCATAATGTCTGACTCGTATCGTCTGGTTTCTTCCCATTCAGAATCTATTAGCATTGTTCCACTTGATTGAAAATGGATGGCAATTATTTTGAAATTTTATGTTTGCTTAGTTTTCGCTCTCGACAGAAACATCACTGGTGGGGCGGTCACATCCGCTGACCCACAGGTTCGCGGTGCGATTCCGGCTCCCGCGGATAAATCCTGTTGTTGTGTCCTTGGGCAAGACACTTAACACACCTCGCCCCCACTGTCCGCGTACACCGGTGTGTGAATGTGTGTGTGAATGGGTGAGTGGTTCCTTGATGTAAAGCGCTTGGAGGGTGGAATAGCGCTATGTAAAAATGAGGAAGAGAGAAATTGTATTTTGTTTGTAAATGGTGAGTAACCAATGAGCTTCTTTGTTTCACATGCGTCACTGAAAAAAAAAAAAAAAAAAAAATCTGATTGGACGATCGTGTTTGATTTTGGCTTGAGAAGTGTTGGGGACCAGACTGATTGACTGAAGACTAAACCAGGATTAGGTGAGAACTAAACCAGGACTAGAACAGGACTAGACCAGGTCTAAACCAAGACTAAACCAGAAGTAGACCAGGACTAAACAAGGACTAGAACAGGTCTAAACTAAGACTAAACCAGGATTAGGTGAGAACTAAACCAGGATTAGAACAGGACTAAACACGGACTAAACTAGGATTAGGTGAGAACTAAACCAGGACTAGAACAGGACTAGACCAGGTCTAAACCAAGACTAAACCAGGAGTAGACCAGGACTAAACCAGGACTAAACTAGAATTAGGTGAGAACTAAACAACAGCTAGAAAAGGACTAAACCACGACTAGATCCGGACTGAACCAGGACTGGACCAGAACTAAACCAGGACTAGAACAGGACTAAACCAGGACTAAACTAGAATTAGGTGAGAACTAAACAACAGCTAGAAAAGGACTAAACCACGACTAGATCCGGACTGAACCAGGACTGGACCCTAAACAAGGCTAGAACAGGATTAAACACGGACTAAACCAGGATTAGGTGAGAACTAAACTAGAATTAGAACAGGACTAAACCAGGACTAAACTAGAATTAGGTGAGAACTAAACAACAGCTAGAACAGGACTAAACCACAACTAGATCCGGACTGAACCAGGACTGGACCAGGACTAGAACAGGATTAAACACGGACTAAACCAGGATTAGGTGAGAACTAAACCAGGACTAGAACAGGACTAGACCAGGACTAAACTAGAATTAGGTGAGAACTAAACAACAGCTAGAACAGGACTGAACCACGACTAGATCCGGACTGAACCAGGACTGGACCAGGACTACAACAAGACCGTGGGATGTACGGGAATGTATACGATTATTTGCCAGGGAAGTACAAAATGTGTTATCATTTGGTTCTATTGACAGCCTCTCCTCTCTGTCTCTCTGTAAGCTCTTGTCACTTTGGCCTGTGCATTTTTCATGACCTGCTCCTCTACTTGCTCTTAGGCGTTTAGCTTTAGCGCCGGTGTGCCGCGCGTGCCCCGGCTACTGCCCACGGCGCCTTGACAATCAGCTCGACACATCTCCTCCGGCCGATCCCGGCGTTCCCCGCGGAGGGCCTTCGCATAGGGGGGAGATTACAGTGCGTCCGGCCCGCTCTCCAGTCACTCATTCCGGGCACAGCTCTGCAGCGCGGTCCCTAGTGCTCTATTTACGGAGGAGGGAGAGTCCAGCGGTGTGGAGAGGAAGGGTATTATCTCCCCTGGTATTCCTGCGGTGAATGGGCGGCTGCTGTCTGGTGCATACCAATGGCAACCTCGATGAAAAAGTCACACCGGGATTTTCTGTTGCTGTTTGGGATGAGCTGCAAAAATGGGATATCTGCGGGGGCTGAAAAGACTGGTTTGGAGAAGATCGGTCGGAGCGTTCGCGCGTGGATCCGAAGGTTGGCGGTTCGAATCCCGCTCTCGGCGAAAACGTTGTCGGCGCGTTTCCGGCTCTCGCAGATGAATGCCGTCGTTGTGTCCTCGGCAAGACACTTAACCCACCTCGCCCCCAGTGTTTGCGTACACTGGTGCGTGAATGGGTGAGTGGTTCCTTGATGTAAAGTGCCTTGAAGGTGTAAAGTGCTATATAAAAAAAAAAAAAAAAGTTAGCATCTTGTTTGGATAAGATTGGTCTAGATGTGTTTGCTGTACATAGTAGGTGACCACTCCGTTATCTTTTTTCACTTTTTTTTTCACTTTAAGAAACATAATCGGCCAGTGTTGAAATATTTTAACGCTGTAAATTGACTTTTTGCGTTTGGTTTTCCCACTCCTACGGCAAGAACAATAAAAGTATCACTAATCGCTAACCTGGCCAGAAAGAATCCAAACTCAGAAGAATCCATACGGCCTGGCTCCTGCCGTTGTGATTGCTCGGGTTCAGGCCGATCACGGGGCATCACTGTGGTTTGGGCGGAGTCAAAGGTGAAGCGCCAAAACAAAACAAACATGGCGGCGAGGATGAACGTACATATTAAGCCCGTTAATGGCCTAATTTCGCCGTAATCCTCAATCCAAAGTGCTGCACATACCAATCTCGTGTGAGCCAGTTTACGATATCACTCGTTACTGACTGAAAACACATGCCGTCTTTCCCAAATATCTGTTCTCAAACTTAACGGGCCTATCGTCCAATCAGAGATGCTGTTGGATGAGAACAATGTGGACACGATTCTGACTATAACAGGGTTCAAAATTGGCTTTAGGTCCTCTACGTCCCCTCTCATTGTGACTGGTTCTCCCTGTGGCTACGTTTGAAAATTGAGGTTTAAAATATGTTGTTTTGGCTAACATTTCCACCTGATCCGTTCATTTTAAAAACCCTACAATCACATTATCGTGGCTTTTATACAGCCCCGGACCAGCTGGGATACTTCTGACACCCTTTGGTTTTGTCCGGTTTTGACAAATGTCCCACAGATGTGTCAGAGATGTGAGCCGAGACAGATGCGCCCAAAATGAAAAGACATTTGTGAATCTGGAGTGTTGATTTTTCTATTTCCTTTGTCATTCATCACGAGCGGCTTTAGATAGAGCCGACACGAGGCTAATGGAGCACAGATTAGATGTGAGGGAAGACACTGGGATTTTTACAATGTTTTTTATGAAGTATATCAAAGTACAAATTCTGAATGAGAAAGACGCATGGAGTTTATGCGGCGGGGCAGGGATAATGTAGGAATAAACCAGTGGTGTATGGAGTACTCAGTTTTGTTACTTAAGTACAAGTATATATAGTGGTAAAACATTACTAGTAAGAAAGTAAAAATAAAAGTATCACATGAAGAATCTCAAAATATTTAAGTACTCATTTAAAAATGTACTTTAGGAGTAAAAAGTAAAAGTATTTCACATATGTGTTGTTAATTTGTTAGTGTTAATGCAGTGTAGTTTAAAAAATGATACATATTTTGGTCAACAGTAACAATACGAATCAATTTCTTAATGTTTCTTATGAATTTTATGTATTTATTTTTGTTTGCTCAAAGCCGAAGCTTGAAACCAAAAAGTTTAATCAGGATGTTACCACGAACATGGTAAAAATAACCCCTCAAATCATAGGAAAAGTACTTTTTACTTTTCAGTCCAGTTCAAAAATGTATGGAGTAGAAAGTACAGATACCTGCTCTCAAATGGAGTGAAGTAAAAAGTATCCACTATAAAATGTGCTTCAGTAAAATACAGATACTTAAAAATTCTACTTTACTTCCACCACTGGACTAAACCAAAACCAAACCAGGATTTAAATTGGTCAATCAAGGACTAAACTAGGTCTAAAGTAGGTCTAAAGTAGGACTAACCAGGACTAAATCTGGTCTAAACATTACTACATTAAATTTTGGACTAAAACAGGACTAAACTGAGCGACAGTGGCACATTTGGTTTGTAGTGTCAGATCCACTGATCTGAAGGTTGGCAGTTTGAATCCCGTTCTCAACATAAACATCATTGGTTGAGCGGTCAGATCCACTGAGCCACAGGTTACCGGTGCGATTCCAGCTCTCACAGATGAATGCTGTTGTTGTGTCCTTGGGCAAGACACTTAGCCAACCTCGCCCCCAGTGTCTGTGTGCACTGGTGTATGAATGTGTGTGCGAAAGGGTGAGTGGTTCCTTAATGTAAAGGATTTCAGTAGATCTAAAACCAGGACTAAAGCAGAACTAAACCAGGACTAAACTAGGTCTAAACGGTGAGTGGTTCTTAATGTAAAGGATTTCAGTAGATCTAAAACCAGGACTAAAGCAGAACTAAACCAGGACTAAACTAGGTCTAAACTAGGACTAAACCAGGGATAAAAGTGGTATAACAAGACTATACCAAGACTAAGCCAGGACTAAAGTAGGACTAACCAGGATTAAACCTAAGACATTACTAAACCGGGATTTAAGACTAAACTAGGGCTAAAGAGGGATTTAGGATACTTCCAGGACTAAACCAGGACTAAAGCTGTTTTAAACAGGACAATACCAAGACTAAACCAGGACAAAGGACTAACCAGGAAAACACATTACTAAACCAGGATTTCAGTAGATCTAAAACCAGGTCTAAACGTGGTCTAAACAAGACTATACCATGACTAAACGTACCAATCAACAGGAATAATACATACCAGGCCTAAACAAGGACCAAACTAAGACTAAACCAGGACTAAACCAGAGCTAAACCAGGACTAAACCGGGACTAAACCAGAACTAAACCAGGACTAAACCAGGACTAAACCAGAACTAAACCCGTCAGATCCATAGCCGCGCGGTAATTAGACCCATGCTTTTCCAGTGACAGTTCAATCCCCTGTCGGCCAATCGCAGTATGGCCTCCGGGCTTCCGTAGTCCCCCTCCGCGTCACCACGACAACGCGGCGCTCGCTCACTCGCTCACGGGGAAACGTGTCAAAGCCAACTTCACCCGTCTCCCCGGTTCAAAGCCCGAGCGGTGACAGCAGCGCTTTGGTTATTTAAAAATTCATATCGTAATGAAGCAGGCTTGTGCCATCTCCACGCAGGCCCTCCAGCTAGCACGCTTTTCCAGTAGGTTCGTCAGGGGAGGCCGCCGATTAAGCGACTAATTTGACGAGGAGATAAGTGTGGTCGGGTCTAATGGAAGGGACAGGCTTCACAACAGCGCCGCGTGAGTTCGGCGGATGAAGACACAAGGAACAGATGCGCTCAAAGGCATTCGGAAATTGGCCTGGAATGACAAAACATACAGGGTGAAATGGGTGAATTTATATTACTCCATTTTAAATATCACTTAGAGAGGGGGCATTTTACTTCTATGGGGTATTAACTGCAAACACATAATGTATTTAGATCATTTCGATGTTAGCTTTTACTGTTTTGAAAATGCTATATTCGCCGAAAACAACATATTAACTTGTTTTATAAGTTTCACTTTCGTTTTTGATGCTCTGAGTCTCCCCTCCCCCAGAGCGCTGTCACAACACAATCAGCGTGCGTCCCGCTAATGAAACTACTGCACATCGCATCGGGTTTGTCAAGTTGCTACGTACAATTTTGTATCAAGTTTTTGTATATTTATGGAGAGTTGTCGTGTGGGAGCATGGGTGACGTAGGCTTGTGGGCGGAGCATCGCACAGAATTTTACAGCTAACCGTAAGGAGGGTTTGAATAGGGCCCAGGAGAGATCGCTAAATTACGCAAACATGCATGGAGGACGTCTAAAACCTCTCCGGGCATGTTTTTTTTTTATGAGGGAACAACGTTATAACATCGAAATCACAAATATACTAAAAGAAAAGCATGTTTTGTTCAGTGTTTTTTTTTGTTTTTTGGGTTTTTTTTTTGTTTTATTGCACTGAAAAACATTTTGGTCTTGCATCTCCACAAACTTGACTCTTACCTGGCCTGCAGGTATGGCATAAAACTTATCTATCTTCATGGAGAATGTTCCGAAATACGGTTTTAACTATTTCCATGGAAGGTGGTACGTCATACAGTTTTCAGTACATACTGTTGCTTTTATAAATGGAATGGTGATGTATGACATTAATTTAGTACATTGCATTTAGTACAATATTTGATTAAAAAAACAACAACATAAAACCCCAGTCCTCAGCACAGTAAAATCTAGTAATAGCCCTACATGCATCTTTACTGAAACCCATATTTATTTTGCATATTAACAACACAAATTTTAAAATCACTTCGCATAGAGCGTGTTCCTTTAAAACTGTTTGTGGAGAGGTGGACGTGTAGATCCATTACCTGGGACCCAGAAGGCGCACTTCTACTTTACAAAGATGTGAGACGTCACCAGTGAATCCCACCGTGATTGACAGGTGGATAAGCCAATCAGGGACACGCATGGTCCGTTTGTATCAAAGCAAATATGGCTGGGCACGAGGGAAAAATATTAAGCCAATCAGGGACACGCATGGTCCGTTTGTATCAAAGCAAATATGGCTGCTCACGAGGAAAAAATATCGCAGGGGACTGAAAAACAGTGGCGGATTTCTGCAGAATCAATGAGCGAAACACTAAACTGTTAATCTGAGGTGATAGGTGACCAATGTGTCACTGAAATAAACAAATCTGATTGGACGGTTGTTTGGCTCGAGGCGTTACGGGGGAAGTAGTGACCAGACTGATATCAACCTGTATAAATAATACACAGAGATGTGATTCTGGACTTGTTAGGCAACGCAGCTGTAATAGAGTGCGATGATGTTCCTTTAAAAACACAGAGGAGCAGTTTTTGGAGACTAAGGAAAGAGATATAGAGGGGTGAAATAACTGTTTTCATGAAGACAGCGACGTAAGCGTTCACAATTACTCAAACATGCCACTGAAGTAAAACATAACTCCATGTATATTTTTGATGAGGTAAAAATGTAGCACATTTAAAAGGTCAGTTTAGTATGAGTCAGTGTGGCATCATTTGGGAGGTTTAATTAAATCTAAAATAGTGCAGAGTAAATGTTAAAGGCTGCGTGTTCTTGTTTAAGTGCTGAGAACAGCTGGGCTTGTTTTAACTGGGACAGAGTACATTGTCTCAGGCTACACAGGGGTCCCATATCAGCCCACAGCATCACCGAGCACTCTCTCTCTCACTCGCACAGGGGCGAGCGAGGGGCGGGGAGAGGGCGCAAGGAATGAGACTCTATGGGAGAGGTGCAAACTACTTTTTTTTCTTCAAACAAGCTAGTCTAAATATCTTTTTTTTTAATGGATTTAAACAAAAACTAACTGCGTTTGTAACCGTCTCAAGCCATTTCAAAACTTTGCCAAAAACATTAAAGGCAATCATTTCATTTTGAGCTTTCTATGCTGTATTGTTCCATGGGGTTGTGTTTTGGTAAAAGGTAATGGTAAACGGTTGCATTTTAATATAGCGCTTTTCCACATTCAAAGCGCTTTACATCAACGAACCACTCATCCGTTCACAGGGTTAAGTGTCTTGTCCAAAGACATAACAACAGTGTTCATTTTGTGGGAGCTGGAATCGCATCGCCAACCCGTGGGTCAGTGGATCTGTCCGCTCTGCCAACTCGACTCGACAGGACAGAACAGGATTTGAACCATCACCCTTTGGATCAGAGGACCATCGCTCTACCAACTGAGCTACTGTCGCCTTCAAATTATGTTCAGTAAATTAGCTCAGTGACCACGTTTCTAATTGCTGATGTTCTTTTTTTTTTTTTTGTTAATGGTACAATTTTTGTTTCTTTTTTGGTCAATAAATTGTGTTCAATAAATTAGCTCAGTGACCACGTTTCTAATTGCTGATGTTCTTTTTTTTTTTTTTGTTAATGGTACAATTTTTGTTTCTTTTTTGGTCAATGTCTATTGGCAGCAGGTGGCGCTCTAACACAAATCTAATTAGCGCAGAAATGGGGCCTTGCTTTTTTTTTTTCAACCGTAACCATATGATTTTAATTTCTAAAACATGAAATACAAATGCCAATATCAAGAGCATGTTTAAAATTGCCTGGGATCCAATAGAAACTCTTCTCTAATACTTTATGAAGATATGAGTCTGTTCACCGGTGCATCTCTCCGAGTTCAGATGGGCGTGATTAACATGTGGATTAACCAATAAGGGACTCACATGCTCCGCCTGTATCTCGGTGCATCTCTCCGAGTTCAGATGCGCGTGATTGACATGCGGATTAACCAGTAAGGGACTCACATGCTCCGCCTGTATCAAAACAAATATGGTTGCTAACGAGGAAAAAAGAAAGGAAAAAAAAATCAAATCTGATTTGATGAACATGTTTTACCCATAATATTTAAAAGTCCTATATTACACAAAATTATGCTCAAAAACATACACAGAGTTTTGTTTTGTTTCATTCACACTTGTTTGAGTGAACCTTTATTAATAGTCTGTCTACATCTCCAAAGCTCAAAATGCTCTGTTCCACCTTGTGATGTCATGAAACAGTAGTTTTCAAGTTAACAGCTACATTTTACATTTAGTTCAGTAGAGATTAGTAACTCCAGGACTGAAATGATCAAAACGATTCTAGCGAAGATGTATCGAGTGTAAGCACTTCCTGTATTACCACATGACATCACCAAGTGGAACAGAGTGGTTTTTTTTTAGATAAAAACTGTAAATATGCCTTAATATGCCGAATTTATGTGTTAAACATGTGTGAATGAAACAAAACACAACTCTGGGTATGTTTTTGACGAGGAAACAACATAACAGATCAGAAAATAACTATAGTAATATGGGCCCTTTAAATAAAATCAACGCAATCTTATATATAAAAACTGTATTCCCATTATACGTAACTCATTATTAATCACTTCTGAAACGAATCATATTAATTTCACTTCAAATTTCATCAAAACAACACCTCACCGTTTTTTTTGCTTTGTTTTTGTTTTGTTTTTGGAGTGAATAACCCTCACCATAAGCTTGGATTGAATAGCTCCCTTAGCCTCTTTGTGTGTGGCCCGGGCTCCGAGCTGTGGAGAGGGCCGCTGTAATCACGCTGATGGAGGTCGGCTTCTCGAGTGGCTCTTATGGTTCCATTCAGGAAGTGTTTAAGCGCCGCTGAATCGCACTTAACCAACGCTCAAGTCATTTCAATTAATCTGTTTGTTTTCATTTGCAACAGGTTCTATACCTCCTTCTCAAGTTGGCTGTAGGAGGTGCGTGCGTTATGTCCCACAGTCGCTGGCCTATCCGCTTCTCCGTAGAAACCAGAGAAAATTAGTCCGAGAATGTAGATACTTGTTTAGATCAATCTGGCGACCTTACAACCTTGACAATTCCCGATCTCGTCTGATCTCTGAAGCTAAGCGGGGTCGGGCCTGGTTCGTGCTCCGATGGGAGACCGCTGTGAATACCGGGTGTTTTTGTGTCCTTAAGCAAAACACTTTACACACCTGGTCTATAATTGTGATCCGTGAGGGGCCGATGGCGCGGTTTCGTAGCATCGCTTCCGTCAACCCTTGGGCAGCTGTGGTTTGGTCCTGGTTTAGTCTTTTTAGTACGTAGATGGAAGACTGCTGTGAATAGCTGGTGACACAGTGAGGCGGCAGTGGCTACTGTATGTGCATACTGTTGTTGTGCCCTTAGGCAAGACACTTCACACACCTGGACTATAACTGTGATCCGTGATGAGAACGATGGCGCGGTTTGGCAGCCTTGCTTTTGTCTACCTTTTGGCAGCTGTGGTTTGGTCCTACTCTGGTCCCGGTCGAGTCTTTTTATAGTCCTGTTTAGACCAGCTTTAGTTCTGGTTTAGTCCTGGTATAGTCTTAAATCCTGGTTTAATCCTGCGGTGCCCAATGCGATCCGACATCAGTGTAAACGTCATAACGACAAAGAGCCGTTTAGCTGTCGACCCCTCCAACGCACAGCTGTAATTCACAATAGTGAGAAGTGGATTTTTTTCATTTGTACCAAAATGAAGCAACGCTGCCGAATCCTATGCGTATCACCGATTAAGAAAATAAAATTGAAGAATGGAATAAGAACGGAGTTTGATCGGCAATGTGGCGTCTTGAAAATAAGCGATTAAAGATCGCTCGAACATGCACGAGTCACTCCAAATTCAACATCGAGAGGGTAAATGAGAAAGTGAAACAACTATATCATGGTTAAAAGTTCTGAAAAGTCGGTTTTGCAGAATAGGTCCGCTTTAAATCTGTCTGGGTTTAGTTCTGTTTTGGTCCTGTTATAATCATACATCCTAGTTCAGTCCGACTTTGGTCCTGCTTAAGTCTTCCTTTAGGCCTACTTAGATCTTGGATTAGGTCTGGTTTAGCTCTGCTTTGGCCCTGCAGAAGAGTTCCCTCAAGTTGTCCTGCTTCAGAGTAAGGAGGTTTTGGGTTTGACTCCTGATCTCTCCAAGTAGAGTTTCCATGTTCTCCCTATGTCACCGTAGCAGAGTGGTTATCCTTTCTCCTCCTCTCAGTAAGAAGATTGTGGGTTAAATTTTTGATCTCTCTGAGTGGAGTTTGCATGTTCTCCCTGTGTCACTGTAGAGTGGTTATCCTGTCTCTCAATAAGGGATCGTGGGTATTACTGTCGCATATTACCATAATGATATAGTCCTGTATTCACTGTCAGTTTCAGTGTTGTTTATGCTAAAGCTAGCGCGTGGTTGTGATGAGACTGTATTATTGATGAGGTTGTCACGGCTGGTGTCATTTCTACATTAAACTTTGAAAATCAGCCCCATATTGGTGCAAAGCCGCTGAAACGCGCGGAGTGTGTGAATGTATTATTGGTTGTTGCCTTCAAAGATCCAGCTTGTGTGATTGCTGTAATAAGGTCACAATGAAGCGCAGGCAATTTGAGCAAAACTCGGCATCAGAAGTGAGAGCAGAATGCATTAGTTTAGTTTGTGTGAAAACGGTAGATTTAGAGACACGATACCTTTTCAGTTCCAAATGTTCGTTTTCGTGTGATTTATTTTGACATTTGCACACCTCAGCATTTATATTTTAGCTGTGTTACCTTGAAAAATATGAAAGACGTATTATAAAAGAAGCAGTATTTAAGTAGGATTTCGATTTAAAATTTTGCAGACGTGACTGAACTGTGTCCCCAGATATGAGGCAGACATGTTCAAATCAAACACTTTTACTGATAACGATTGTACCGTATTTTCCGGAGTATAAGTCGCACCAGCCAAAAAATGCATAATAATCAAGAAAAAAACATATATTTCACATATAAATCGTATCTGAGTATAAGTCGCACCCCCGGCCAAACTATGAAAAAAAGTGCGACTTATAGTCCAGAAAATACGGTAATGCTGATTTATTCTTAATTACAAAAACTTTGGACATGATGGCTCAGTTGTTTATGTTATAATTCGGTGTTTTGGTTCTCAAGATGATTATCCAATCAGAAAGCAGAAAGCCTCACACCAGTCTCTCATTTGGGTTGCCAGATTCAATGCCGAAATCCAGTTGGTTTACGCCTGAAAAAACTCTCTCAGATCTGAATCGTCATTACCTAAACCCCACCCCCAGATGACATCACTACATTCTATAGACCAGTAATATTTAATACAGATGGGGGGCAGCTAAAATGAGATAAACTTGTATGCGCTCTATCTGCAGGTTAAGGCTCTGGCAACCCTGGTTTAGATAAGATCGCAGTGCCTTTGTTAAAACATACATGCTCTAGTGGCAATAGTGAAGAGCGACGCCATATAATGCAACAAGTGAAAAAAGAGAATTCATTTGCAGCTAATTTTTCTCGCGCCATACGGTGACCATGAAGTAACAGTGTTGTCTGAACACTGAAGTGCTTTAAATAAATAATGTTGATTCTAATTGTACTTTGATTAAATCCCTCTCAGCTCGAGTACCCACGTCTCTCTTATGTAAACATAATACATAATTTTCCCTTGAAAAAAAAACATCCTAGAAACGCTGTAAAATGGGAACATATGCATTAGTTTAAATGCCTTAATTTCAGGATATCTTGAGTAGTTTACATAACATTACTACAGGTTTTACGATCAAATTCACTGGTTTCGGTTTAATTTTATTTGTGTTTTATTTAAGACAGTTTATTTCTGTTGGTGGGAGCTGGAATCGCACCGCCAACCTCTGGGTCAGTGGATCTGATCACTCACCCAAAGATGATTTGAACCACCAACCTTCGTTTTGGTGGACAAACATTCTACCAACTGAGCTACTGTTGCCCCTGTTGTTTGATTAGTTTGTAATGCTTAGGTTTGTTTAAAGTTGCAATACATACACTTTCTGGTTGAGGGTCCGCCACCTACTTGGTTCCATGAGATGTTCCACAGCATGGCATTAAATTTGACAATCTCCGTGGAGACAAACGGATGGCTCCACCAGGTGAGATCTGTGGAGAGCCGACCCTGCTTTATAGTAAGAAAGCTTTATAGTAAGAAAGGTATTTATTACACAGTGGAACATTCCAGGTAAAGCAATAACATCTCCATGAAGACAAGCAGAACCTGCACCTGAAAAGTTACACAGTGTACCTTTTATATATATATATATTTTTTTTTGTTTCCTCTTCATTTATTTTATTCATTTTTGTACTGGTTTCAGAAATTGAATACACTTTTAAGACCCAGTTATCAAATCAACCCAATCTATTTCAAAGTATTTCAGTGTGTTTCTTTTTTCTTCTCCTCCTCCTCTTCTCCACATCTGAACAAACCCAGTACATTTTCATTTCCATCCCTGGGTCACGTTGCCCCGAGCTCTCCGTTCTCTCTGCGTTTTGCCTGCGTTTGTGGATTATCTGGCAACACACAGGCTCTCGTCAACGTCAGCCGCCATCAGCCAAATGTACGGTGACTCTTTGGCATCTCTGATCGTGTTTATCTGCTCGCCACGGTAACGCCGTCGCCACGTGTCACCGGCAAAGCTATAAATCATTTTTCGTACACAGCGCACAATGGCAGAGCGATGGATGTTACAGTTCTATAGGGTTTTCACATTGTAAGATCTGAGAAGTGGAAGGAAATAGATCTAGACTAGAACGATGTGGTGCAGGGACAACAGTGACATAGAATTTCTGGTTACTACGCCATTAAAAGGAAGGTTGGTGGTTCGAATCCAGTGTCTGTGTACACTAGTGTATGAACGTGTGTGTGTTTGTTTTGACTAATTGCCATTTTACCATTTACCTGAAATGTTCCACAATATGGCATAACCGGTGACACGGCCAGGTCAAGTCATTATTTAGACTGTAATCTGTGATTGAATAAAAGATAGATGAGTTGACATCACCACGGAGACAAGCGGATAGCAAACCTACCAGAGAAGTTGTATAATGCACTTTTAATACCCTAATCCCTTAATTAAGTTGTTACTAAATGCACTAATTCTGAGTAAATTGTTTGTGCATTATGAATGAAGTCTTTGTTCATGCTTTAGTAAGGCTGTAAATGGTGTAGTTATTATAGTGTTACAGAGTGTTACAGTGTTTTCTGATCAAGCTTCACTCCAGGTGGTTTAGCGGTTTTAATCCTGGGTCAGTCCTGGTATAGTCTGCAAAGTACGAAAGACATATAAAACTCGAATTTGTCTGAATACCTTTACAATAATATCTCACACTTTGAACTGCAGACATGTTACACTGTTAATGATAATACTTGTCTGGGGATAACAATGTTTTCATACCACGTTTTTGGGTCGCATCCGTAGAAGTGAGTGTGACGTCACCCATAACGTTCGGCTCCAGTCAAATGAAGCTCATCGAGGCTAGCGGTTACAGGGACAAATTCGGAGCCGAGTTCCATATTCGGAATTCCGACCGTGAGCATCATAGCAACCAAAGCTAGCGGGTTAGCTATGTCCATTTATTGTTTTCATACCACATTTTTGGGTCGCATCGTATGTTTGAGTACTGAACTACCGTATTTTCTGGAGTATAAGTCGCACTGGAGTATAAGTCGCACCAGCCAAAAAATGCATAATAATGAAGAAAAGAACATATATTTCTCATATAAATCGCATCTGAGTATAAGTCGCACCCCAGGCCAAACTATGAAAATAAGTGCGACTTATAGTCCGGAAAATATGGTAAGTAAATGCAATTTCCCCATAGAGTGCATTGTAAAAGCAGCACTTTGTGACAAAATCAGACCATTGCGCCCCGTCTTCATCTAATTCCATCTGATTGCCTCTTTGTGTCTGGAAAAAGCTGCTCTAAAACTGTACTCGTGCCCACGAAATGCATGTCAATGGGTTTGTGAGACCTACGGACAACTTAAGACCATGTAACTACCAACCTCACCCAACCATTTTGAACATTTTGAGTGGTATACACATTTTTCACAACAGATCCTTGAAGAATTGTGCCAAAATAGGAGTCCCAAGCCGTCGGCCTGAAGTGCGATGGTATTGGATGAAATGATAAAAGCTTGTTCATGTGGCCGAGCTGAAAACCAATTGCCCTTGTGTGCCTTTGAAGTTTTGGTCAATAAAACATATCCCGAACTGTATTTGAAGAACGGGATAACAAGGCTGTGTGGAGCCCGGGTCACCTTGTTGTTGAATGCTGAAGGATTCCTATAAAATCTATACTGTCAGTCTGTATGTGGAGAGAGGAGGACTAGTAAAACGTGTCATGTGATGTGGCATGAGGCTTCACACGGATTCAATCATAAACCATAAACTTCACAGCAGTCTCCAATCTTTTCAGTTAATTAAAGAGGGGGTATTACTTCTATGGGGTATTAACTGCTAAGACATAACATATTTAGATCACCCTATTACCTTTTATTATTTTGAAAATCTGTATTCACCGAAAACAACGTATTAACATGTTTTATAAGTTTCACATTCGTTTTTGACGTTCTTGAGTCTTCCCTCCCTTTGTTCTTTGTGTTAAGTTTCTATCACAACACAATCAGTGTGCATCTCGCTAATGAAACTACTGCACATCGCATCACGTTTGTCAAGTTGCTGTGTACAGTTTTGCATCTTTTTTTTTGTATATTTATGGAGAATTGTCGCGTGAGAGCATGGGTGACGTAGACTTGTGGGCGGAGCCTTGCACAGAATCTTACAGCTTACAGTAAGGAGGGTTTCAATGGGGCCCGGGAGAGATGTATGTATTGCATTTATGTAAACCTTTTCGATTTTGCATATTACTCCCTCTTTAAAGGTCCTACATTACGCAAAATTAACTCTTGTGAGCTTTAAGCCGTGTTAGAATGTTGTTACCTACTCAAAAACATACCTGAAGTTGTGTTTTGTTTCATTCACTTATGTTTGAGCCATCCTTATTATTAGTCTGTCAACATCTCCAAAGCTCAAAATACTCTGTTCCACTTTGTGATGTCATGTAGTGGTAGTTTTCAAGTTAACAGCTACATTTCACTGTTTAGTTCCAGGGCTGAAATTATCCAAATGATTCAAGTGAAGGTGTGTGGAGTTTAAAAACACAGTGGAGCACTTCCTGTATTACCACATGACATCACAAGGTGGAACAGAGTGTTTTCAATCTGAGAGAAGAACTCCCCCTAAATGTGCAGGGTTTGTGTGTTAAACGTGTGAATGAAACAAAACACAACTCCAGATATGTTTGCGATGAGGACACAACATTATAACAAAGATCAGAAAATAGCGTAATACGGGCTCTTTAAGTACAAGGAAAAAAAGGGGGGAAAAAAAATCGTTCTTCTTTTTTTTTACCCATTGAATTTTCATCAGAGTTTCAGAATCATTGGACTTGTCTTGATTTGCAAGATTTGAAGATTGATGATTGGCGCGAGCACTCTATGCCGAGGGTTGTGGTCCTTTTAAGATGGTCTAATAGGGGCCCTCAAGTTCAATTTTTTTCCAGTTTTAAATAGTATAGTGGGTCCTTCAGCCAGATTAATGTCTTAGGGGGTTCAGACCATGCACCATTTAAACAGTAAATATTGCAACGTAAGCTAAACTAACACATGCCCTGCTCCGTGGCCCATTTTAATCCCACTATAGATGTACTTCGTCCTCATTTAGCGACTGGTTCAAACGCGAGATCCCATTAGGCGTTACAAATACCCAGAGTAAAAATAAAACGCCACGGTCGCAGAGGGAGGGGCCAGGGGAGTTTGATGAATGGAGGCGGGAGCAGCTATTTGTCCCAATGATGGAGTTTTATCCTCTGCCCTTTTCACAGCACAGAGCCAGGGCTGCACCCGTCTGACAGGTGAATGGAGGAGTCGCGATCGTGCAGAACCAGGAGCCAGCGGTGCAAAGTGGTGGAAAGAGTACTGAAAATGTGTACTTAAGTAAACTACAGTTACACGGCTATAAATATACTCAATGTACTGCTTCCGGAATTGCACTTAAAGGCCCAGTATGTAACTTTCTGGTGGTGGAACGTCACCTGCAGGATTCTACAGGAAAATAAAGTTAAAAACTCTCTTCAAACATTCTCTATGGATATGTTTAATGCCGTATTGTGGAATATTACAGCCGAAGAGACAGCACAACAACCAAAATTTAAACACACACACACAGACACAAACATGTTTTTATTTTAGTTTAGTATTTTTTGGCCAAAATGTTGCATATTGTGGCTTTAAGTTAATGTTAAAAGAAGTAGACATTAAAGGGCCCATATTACACTGTTTTCTGATCTATGTTATAATTTTCCTCATCACAAACATACCTGTTTTGTTTCATTCACACGTTTAACACACAAATCCTGCAGAATTTCAGTTCCTTTCTCAAACAAAAAACATTCTGTTTCACCTTGTGATGTCATGTGGTAGTGCAGGAATTGCTCCACTGTGTTTTTAAACTCCGTACACCTTCACTAGAATCATTTGGATAATTTCAGCCCTGGAATTGCTAATCTTTACTGAACTAAAGGAAAAAGGAGCTGTTAACTTGAAAGCTACCAACTCATGACATCACAAGGTGAAACAGCATTTTGAGCTTTGGAGATGTAGACAAATAATAAAGAACATGTGAGAATGAAACAAAACACAAATCCAGGTATGTTTTTTGATGAGGTAACAACATTTTAACAGGGCTTAAAGAGTCAGGTTCGCATAATATTTGACCTTAAAAAATACTTCTCAAACTACAGTTATAGATCAAAACCTCATCAATTAACCTGTAAAACTGCAGTCGTATTAAACCTCAATCCACATTTTCTTTCAACTCTGCCAAACCAATTTTAGTGAAGTATGTGAAAAGTATGTAAAGCAATAGAAAAAAATACAAAGTGTCCATGAACCAGGCTCGTTGATTGTAAACAGCCACATTGGCACGTAACAGGTTAACCCGGCCCTAATGGAAGACTCGTAATAGTGTGGAGTCGAACCTCGAGCTAGCATCGCGGTTAGCAAGCGCCCAATCCAGCTACATGTTTATCGTGCAAGGACAGAGAGGGCAACTGTGATGGGATAATGGGCCCTGGAATGGTTTCATGAGAGCGAGGGAGCCATGACTAACATGCTACAAGGAAAAGCAATATAAAAACGATGAGATCAGTTGCTTGGTTTCAGATGACATCACGACATTCTATATGCCTGTAATGTTTAATGGAACGTGGCAGGCAAAAATATTATTGTCACTCTTTACGGTGTGGTTGGATAAATACAGCACACTAAAATAAGTCCGTGTAATCCCTCAGCCGTCCAGGTATGATCCATAGCGAGAGAAAAATTCAATTATGTCAACTGGACAAAAGTTTTAGAGTGAAGACGTTATAAACGCCATCCTCAGACCTAAATCAAAACAAGGAAAACAATAGCGATAGCCAGTATGCTAACCGGTGTGAGAAAATATGACTCAGGAACAGTTCAGGAGACCTAGCTAACAAACAAACTGCAAACAAATGGGTGTGTTAGCGTCAGTGTAGTTAGCTCCTCCCTTCAGATAGATAAATGGTACCTGCTGTCCACCAGCAATCTGACCAGAACTGAAGAAGCTGATTGGATGAGCAGCGAAATGTCTTCACTCTAAATTTCTTGTCCAGTTGACCAGAATTGATTTTTCTTTTGCTAATAATTATAAAAAATGTAATCAATATGAGAGTGACACTGTGGCATTATAAGTATATTGCCGTACAGTAAAAATATAATACAAATATACTAAAATATAATAAGCTTATCGATGAGAGCTTTAAGTTATGTGAAAAGAAATGGCATTACTGTATTAAAAAGTCCTGAGTAATACTGTTATATACTTTAGCGCAGGCTTGGACTTAAACCCAAGCTTGTGTCCGTTTAAAATTCATATTCAGTACTGCAGACTACACAGAGTAATTCAATTATATAAACCCCCAGTATAGGCCTACAGTACATGAGCCATTTTAACATGAGCCTGACAGTCCAAACTCTGGGCGCAACTCCTGCTTTCTCCCCCCTCTCCCTGGCATTACAGCACGCAGCATCATTAGCATTATTAGATCCAGAGGAAGATGGCTGAACTCCGAGAAGTTGATGAGATTTACTCCGTGTCATGACACAACATGGCTCGATATTCACGAGTATCTGCATCAGCGAGCCACTGTCACTCCACTTTGATTAATACACGCAGACACACGGGCTAAAAATACTGCTACAGACTGGAGCTGAGTGGAGCTAATGCTAGCTCACTCTGCAATGATAATGAAATTGAAGTTGTAAAGTGGCGGTGGGAAATTAGTTCCCTGTGTTTGATTGGTGTTGCTCACTGTGTCCCTCTTAGTTAATAAAGACGCCGATTTTTACCGTCCTAAAAAACGTGAACGGTTCGCAGTGGTCCAAAGTTACTCCTCGCTTATCTTATGCATTCCGAGCATCCTAATTATTCACCGCGATGAGTTTATAAGCGCTTTTTTACAACTGTCAGAGACCAGAGCGGAGTTTTGTCATCTCGTAAAGCTAACAATAACAAGCATGCTAAAGCTCACTAGCTTGGCATTTACGTTTCATGTTTTAGAACTTGTATCAGGAAAATAGCGATTGATGGGGCTTTCAGCTCTTTATGGCTCCGAATATTTTGGATCAGTTTATTAAGAGCCGTTCAGAAGACTGAGAGACACTTTTTATATTTATTTATTTATATGAAACCAAAGTGAGAACTCATTTTAACAGCAAACTAAAAATATGTTTTATGCACAAAAAGTTCTCACTCTTTGCTTGCTCTGCTTCTGTGCTGATTCTTGTGCCGGTTCAGCCTGAGTAGTTCCAACCGTTCACGGTAAAGGTCCTGTATTACACAAAATTGACTCTTGTGAGTGTTAAGCCATGTTATAATGCTGTTCCCTCATCAAAAACATACCTGGAGTTGTGTTTTGTTTCATTCCCACATGTTTGAGTAACCTTTTATTATTAGTCTGTCTACATCTCCAAAGCTCAAAATGCTCTGTTCCACCTTGTGATGTCATGAAGTGGTCATTTTCAAGTTAACTGCTACCTTTTTACCTTTAGTTCAATTGAGATCGGCAGTTTCAGAGCTGAGAGTATCCAAATGATTCTAGTGAAGGTGTATGGAGTTTAAAAACATATTGGAGCATTTCCTGTATTAATGCATGACATCACAAGGTGGAGTGTTTTCTGTTTGAGAGAAGAACTCAGCCTAAATAAGCAGGATTTGTGTGTTAAAGATGTGTGAATGAAACAAAACTCAACTCCAGGTCTGTTTGTGATGAGGAAACAACATTATAACATAAATCAGAAAATAGCGTAACATGGGCTTTTTAAGCCGATTCATTCACAAACGTCACATCACTAGAAAGGACCGTGGCTACATCAGTCCCTTCAGATCAAGAAAGGATCCTTTGAAACAAAGTCAGAAGCAATGGATGACCACAGGGCTGCTCCTGGGGACGATATTTCAGATCATAAACCAGGATGTTGGTCAGGAATACCTAGCTGAAGGATTAGCCCACTGTCCTTGCTTATTTGGGTTTGGCTAGTTTTTTCTCAATGAATATGATAAAACAACATCAACGATCAACATTAATCCTGGGTTTAAATGAGCAAATAGCAAAGGCTGCAGGTATTTAGGAGATTTAATGTTCTCAGCTGAAAACAAAACATCCTGTCACCATGCAGGCTGATATCCAAATTTGAATTCTCCGTGTGTGCTATTTCTGTCTCCGGCTAACACCTCTCCTACTGTACCATCTTGTTTTCTGTTTGTTTCTCTCCTCTCCTCGCTTGCCCGTCTTGTCCGACTCTCCTTTAATTAGGCCGGTGGATTGGAGCCTCGTGTCCAGCCTTCCCCCTCCCTCGCTGGGGCCGCGTCTCCTCGGAGGACCCCCTTC
Source organism: Periophthalmodon schlosseri (assembly GCA_000787095.1). NCBI lineage: Eukaryota > Metazoa > Chordata > Actinopteri > Gobiiformes > Gobiidae > Periophthalmodon > Periophthalmodon schlosseri. Next base: position 89,694 of record KN476623.1, read on the forward strand.
TTTGGCTCTGCCCGGTTCAGATAATGCCGTCGGTTCTCATATGATGTTAATTGAGGGGAGATAAGGAGCAGCGTTGGCTGGAGGGATGCGGCGTGCGGGGGTCGGAGGAGAGGCAGGGGGACCTGATTAGCCGGAGCCATGGTGGACTCCCAACTCATTTTTACACAGTGATATACGGACGAGCGGTTTGAGAGACACTGGAGCAGCACGCATCAAAACTGGGATTCTAAAAGGGCTGTTTCTGATGTCCTACCTGGACGTGTTTGTGCTCTGCGCCGCGCCAAAGATCAGAGAGATAATGGCTTTCAGTGATGTTACTTATTTCAGAACAAACTTTAATGACCCATCAGTATTTTGTGTTATTCGTTTGTAGTCCATGCCACTTAATATTTAGCAAATTGTTGTTGCAAAAGTTTGGGACTAGCTCTAAGATTCATTATTCAGAAAGTAACTGTCAAACTTATACAGCAATTCAGTGTAATATGGCGTTAATATAGCCACTAACTCTAGTGTAGAATCCTACAGCAATATTCAGTGTGAGACCAGTGTTTATGCGTTTATTTATGACTCTAAACATCAGTGTGGATTTTTTTTGACACTTTGGAGTGTGGTTTTAACACCAGTGGAGTTAAAAGATCAGTGTAAAATATTTAACACGTGCCAAATTGAACACTAGTGGAATTTCTCTGTAACACACAGCAGATTTTCATGTTTTTTTGATTGAAAAATGGCTATGTGACATGTATGACCCAGAGCCTGACTATTTAGAATAATTGTGCACAAGTGCTTGGCAGTGGGCAGAGATGGGGGCGAAGGGGAAAACTGAAAATTTGAGAGTTTTCAAGCCTCAAATGCAGGACAGTACAGGGTTACATGCGTGAAGCAATTGAAATGCGACTCTTGTAAGCTAATGATGAGGGAACACCATCATAACATTGTTGAAACCTCATAAAAGTTCATCTTAAAGCATCAAAATCCTTATCTAGCAAGTCGAGAATGATATCTCTGTATTTTTGTATAGATTGATATCGGTCTGGTCACCACTCTCTCATTGATTACCCATCATTTACAAACAAAATCAAATTTCTCTTACCTCAGCTCAACAAGAGTCACAGCCGTAGAGCCATCCCATCAGCCTCCTCAGCTTTTCCACCTCCTCCTCATCACCACCACCAGTTTCCAGACTGAAGAGGAGACCTTTTCCTTACACATTTACCATACTCTCCTTTCATAACAGCACAGACATACCAACGTTTACATATTATCTAAACTATTTACCCAATCTGCATCTGGTAATACTTGGTTTAAAATAACACCACAGTTTTGCCTGACCCAAACCTCCCTAATGTGAAGCGAGGCAGTCTGTTGTTTACCAGACTCTCTCTCTCACT